>JAJEJO010000354.1:445945-474113 GCA_020662805.1 Glaucomys volans | reverse complement strand
AGTTTCATCTGAATGCATTTAGATTCTTAAAGAATTACATGCTTATTATTTGCAATTCATAGTTAAGGCCAAAGTTTGCTTTTATTCTTTCAGATCATATCTGACCTTTCCAGAATCAGCAGATGAAACTTCCCTGCTTTAACTTACAGTCTTTAAATTCAGAGACTCTAGAATTTAGTCTTTGCTCATTTCCATAAAAAAGCCAATTAGATGCCCAATATCCTGACTCCTAAGTTAGTGCTCTTTCCATATCCCAGAGTTGATAGGCACAGCTTTGGTGAAGCAGGTCTAGAGTGAAAGTTGAGGGTCTGAATTTCTAAGAAGCTCCAAGCCCTGCCCTTTGAGAAGCTAAGTATTAAATCACACTATCCAGCCAGAGCATAGTATTTAATCATACTTTGGTCTAAACATGCTGAGGTGAACTAGTTTTTCTCAGGATGTTCTTCTACTGAAAGGGTCCCAATTAAAGAGAGAAAATGGGACTAGGGGAATGGGAGAAAGTTAAGGTTTGTGCAGTCCTTAATATGTTCAAGTAACATTTGTTCATTCATTCCATTAATTTAATCTTTACTAAAACAATGCTTTATTTTTTTCCTTTATACCTACCATAAAATATCCTCAGAGAGGTTGAAGGGCTTCTTCCAATGCAATAGAGTTAAGGAACAGAGCAGGGATCCAACCTTGTTTTTCTGGTCTGGAATTTTACCTGTGCTTTATATTATGACAGTAAATATAGCATCCATCAACTAATTAAAACACACCTTTGTGCCCCTGTTCACTTTTTAATGAATCTCCATATTTAGAAGTCCAAGCATGTGCAATGGTACCTGCAACTGTGTTATAGTGACTCTCAATCCTAACGCGGGAGTCCCCAGCTTGGAAAGGCTGCACAAATATTGCAACACTAACCTGCAATTTTGGAGGGATACTAAAATAACCTTTGCTTTCATCCTTTTGGTATGGAAGATGAAAATCTTTTGAAAGAAGGGAAGCTAAAGAAATGTAAATACAGCTTATTCAGGTCTGACATTTCAAAAGAGGTCACCCCCACCAGGAGTACTAGCTCTTGTCCATTATCAGGTTTTCTGTCACTCATGTTGATGAAGTTTGATAAACATTGCAAAACACTTGGGGTAAGACAGGGCACAAAGAGAGATGTAGATCACTTGAAAAGACTGCATTTCCAGAGAAAGAAAAATCTGTCGCCTCTCTGTACCATTGCTTTCCAACAGGAAAGATTGTTCTTAGAGAGACATAGTCATGTCCCAGGATTCTGCTAGAATGTCAACTGGGGAAGAGTTTTCTGAGCTATGGTGGCTACTGACTGGAAGAATAGTTGCTGCAATCTTTGCCTAACATGATGACGTTCATTCCATCCTCTCAGACTGCTCTTAGATTAGTTTTGGAGTGCAAAAGGCAACTCTTTTACTTCACTTAATTAGAATGTCTTCCACGTTTATCCATTTGCTACAAATGACAAACTTTCCTTCTTTTTAAAGGTTGAATAGTATTCCATTGTCATAGTATCATATTGAGTTGATTCCACCTCCCTTATGTGGAGAATTTTAAAAAGTTAGACTTATAAATGTAGAAAGCAGAATAGAGGTTACGAGGAGCTGGGGGTAGAGGAAAAGGAGATTGGGGAGGTATTGGTTAAAGAATTTGAGTTAGATGGTAGTAAGTTCAAAAAATCTATTGTGCAGCATGGCACCCATAGTTGTGATGGTAGGAAGATAGAGATTACTTTTGTCTTAGCTCTGTCATCTCCATTCCTACTGATGTCATTAGAGACAGTCTCAGGGGCAATGATATCTACTAAATGTTCTTTCCACTCCCCCCCCAAAATTGTAAGTTTTCTTTTGGGAGAAGCTTTCTACTGCCTTACCAACTTTGAGGCAAGAGAATCCTAAGCATGCTCATGAACCTGTGTGTTGGAGGCCATTCTTGTCTCCTTTAGACTTCAGCATACAGTAAGGGGCTGGGGCTCAGAGGTACAGCATGTTCTTACCATGCAGGAGACCCTAGCTTCAATGCCTAGCACCTAAATAAATACATCAAATAAATAAATAAATACAAACAGTATTTTCTTTGCCGAGTTTACTAACAGACTTCAGATTACAACATCTGTTTTCTATCCTGCGAAACCTCCTAAGGCCAAGGAATAAAATAGGAGGAAAGATACAGGAAGCACATAATCAAATATGTATCTCAATTAATTATCTGAGTGATTAATTTTCTCTTAGTGTGCTTGTTTCTCCCCAAGAAACACCTTTTCAAAACATGGTAAGGGTTTTTGTATACAAACAGGCTAAGAATCAAAGCCAAAACCTTTAACAGTAAACAGCTGTATGAGTTTGGGAAACTTCATTTCCTCTACTGTATAATGCATTTAATAACATTTATTCTATCAGGTTGGCATAAGGATTATGTCAAAACTTCTAAACACTGCAGGGTCTCATAGTGCCCAGTAAATTGGGTCTCTCTTGTCTAAGGATGTGTTTAATCCAACCAGAGGAATTATGTACTCCAGAGAAATAATTCTATTTATATCTTCCACATTTGGAGACCTTGGAAAGAAAGGTTTGTAACAATTTCAAATAATTTTCACCCTATAAAACTTGAAAGTTACCCTTAAAATTCTATGTACCAAATTTCATAGTTTAAAGAAAAAAAAAAGAAACAAAAGATTCCTTGACAGAATTCATGCCTAAATTGATTTTTCAAGTTGGATTTTCAAAATATAGCAGAAGCTCAGTTCCATCATATAAAATATAGAAAACATCTCCCAGTCATTTCCACACCATGATAAGCAGACAACATGATAATATTTGTCCAACACCCTGGATGGAATGAATGAGACTGTGTGTGGTGGTAGGCACTGGTCATGGGGCTCACAAAGTCCCAGGTCCCATCCAACAGCCCCAAGGGATGACAGAATCAATCTCGTGGCAACTTATCTAGGAATACCAGAAGCCAGAAATTAGGGAACTCTGAGTGAGTATATAGAACATAGAACCACTTACAGAAGCATACAGCTCTATTTGGAAGTGGAGCTCAAATTGGAATGAATAATAAATCAATTGATCAGTATATCCTTTAATTCTCTCAGGAATCATTAAATGCCTTCAGAACTAGTAATCTGTTCTACAGAAAGAAATAAGACCCAGTTCCAGATTTTTAGGGGCTTATAATCTAGTGTTACTTGGTAGAAATACAATGCAAGCTGTTGATGAAACCCATATACGTAATTTAAATACTCCTAGCAATGTAAAAAGAAATATGACATCCATTCTAATAATATATTTTAATTAATCCAACATGCCAACCATTGTCATTTTGACATATAATTAGTGCGAGTTATTTATACATATATTTATATATATATGTATATTTTTTACTAAGTCTTTGAGAATCTTTGATACATATCCTCATCTCTGTGTGGACATGTCAGATCTCTAATGCTCCAGTGCCATATGTGGCTAATAGCTGCACCATTGGAGTTGAAGTTTAGTCAGGTAAGACAAGCCTGTCAGCAAATAGGAGCAAAAGAAAGGTAAGACAGAGTCGAGCAAGAAAACAAAGATGAGTCAAATCCACAATTCAAGGACACTCGGAAGCAAAGTATGCACTTTTATCTCCCTTTAGCAGTAATCTCACTTTCCTTATTCATTTATGTCAGATATTTGTCCAAGCATTCTTTTTATAGTCCTACAAATTATAGAAAAAAATCCTTTTAAGCATGAGATACATCCTATGCTTAATTCTTTTTTTTTTTCCACTTGTAGATTGCCATGCACATTTTAAAAATCCCATATGAATCAAAAGTGTAAGGAGACCTCTGGGCTCATCATGCCCCTGTCCCCACCCAATTGACCAGGCTGAAGTAGCTTTCCACTCATCTGAATGTGTAAAATCAGGCAACAAAAGCTGGGCCCCAGTGAACAGGGAGAAGATTGAGGGGGAAAAAGGGGAAGAGAGAGAGAGGTTTAATTTGACAAGATCTTCCATTTTAATGAATCTAATTGAGATGGCTTAAAAACCATTAGGCCTCAAATTCCACCTTCATTTCACTTTCATAAGATCTGGGGCCGTTCACTAGTCTTAAGGAAAGTGATGTACTTATGACCAGTATGAAGCCTCTGGAATAAGACTAGGCAGTAAAATGAAGCGTAATTGACTAAGTGGCTCAAAGGCGGGGGAGAAATGTAATTCAGTAAGTACAAGTAGGAAAGAGATATGCAAAATGCTTGGGTTTCCTATGCCTGGCGTTTTAGGATAAGACCATTCCTTATTTTAAAATTGGACTCTTTAGCAGGATTACTCAGTATCAGCAGCATGGAAGTTGGCTTTGGAACTGTAATTTAAGGTGTAAATTAAGGTGACCTCAACAAGGATGAAATACCTTCAAAGAAGCTGAGATATAAAATATGAGCCATTTTCTGGAAATGGTAGGCAATTGGGAGTTGTTGAAAATGGACCAACAAAAGTGAAAGGGGGAAATAAAGAAACAGATTACAGGACAAAATCCTGAGCACCTAATTTAAAACAAAAATGGTTTCCTATGGTTTATGATGAGTGATAAACAGAGTCCACTGTGTGGCCATAAAAATATATCTTTAGCTCAGAAAATATGAGCCTCCCTGTCAGCTTAATGTAGTGATTTAAGTTCATAGCCTTTCTCCTTGAAAGAGTTACAAGGCTGAAGTTACCAATCATTCTAAATGATGTGCATTTGGAAATTATGAACTGTGGCCAAGTGGCATTAGTCTTTAGTGCAACTTAATCATGAATTTACCTATTTCAAGTTATTGTTTAGTTACATATTTCTTAGAACGGGTAGAGTGCTGGGGTACTAATAGCTATAAAACTTCATTAAAGTGGCATTAAACTTCTGAGAAAAACCCATAAAACTCTAAAGAAAGTCCAACACTGGAGTTCTGCCTTCTCTGGCTCCAAGCCAACTTTGTTATAATAAAGTCATTCAAAGACTCAGCCAGAAGCCAAGGGGGGCTATTGAGCAAACTCATAGTGTAATAGCAGGAAATCTGATTCACCTAGAAGACTAATGAGCATAAAAAACATAGGAAATTCTGACATAAAGGGGATGTTGACTCTATTAGCATATGAAGAAGAGGGGAGGGAAAAAAGCAAAAAAAAAAAAAAACTCAATAAAAAATAAATAAGTAAGTAAGTAAAAGAAAGCAAACCCATTCGTAATTCTGTATACAAAATCTGCTCTCCTCTGTGTTCTGGTCAGCAGAGTCACCCACTCCAAGGTCATCATTTTATAAACATGCTCAGGAAAGAGCAGTATCACAAATCACTGATTGCCAAAGAGAGTTAAACAAAGTGCAGGAACCTCGACATATTCAATGCAGAGCACAATTGAGAGACATTAAACAGGAGATTTGGGGCAAATATAAATCCATTCCTGTCTCCTAGAATATTCTAATGGGAAGATGAAGGGAGGGAAGGTGATGCGCCAACATTTTTGAGTGAGTATTAATATTAGCTGCTTTATAACTTTGCCAGTCAAATTGTGATCCAGGATCCACTAGCACTGGCCTCACCTCAGAGGCCAGTGAATGCAGACCCATAGGCCCTCCTCTTTTGGACCATGATCCCTTGGTGTAAGATTCTAGATGCTTTTAATCACAAGGAAACTAGAGGGGCAAAACCTAGCATCACTTCTGTCATTTAAAACATCATGCGATTCGAGCCATTGCAACCCTCACTTCAGAGATTGGAAAATAGTTCTGAAAATTCTCCAATGCTTCCCTACTAACCAACTATAAAAAGGCAATTCTAATTTAACTCATTAAAATTCCACTAAAAACAAAAATGAAAATACTGGCAAACTCAAACAAACAAACAAAAATGTTTCTTGAGATTGTGTTGCATTTGTTCTTTTTCGCTCTCACCTACATGGAGTGGCTAACAGTTGTTTGATAAAAAGGTTGTTTGTGGAGTACCTGCTTTGTGTGAGTTGTTGTGTACAAAAGCAAGAGTATAAGACAGGATATGGGCTTCCACAAAGAAAGCATCACAACAAGGGGTCCCGACAAGAGGTACTACCCAATGGCAGAGAACTGTCCATTGCATATTATATTGAGCAGAGTAATTCCGAGAGCAAGGCAAGTCATGTAAGTGCTCAATAAGTAAGAGCTGTAGAAATGAATGCTGTTGTTAACTTTTCCAGGGGTGGGGATGTCATTTTATTCCGAAAGCAGAGGGAGGGGTGCTTTTGCTGGTAGATACTATAGAAATAAGAAAAGAAGATTCCAGTGAATTTGAAAGAATTGAGACATTATTTTGGAGGCAGTAATGAGCTTCTTTTAGTCATTTTAGATGTAATGTAATTCTGTCCATTAGACATAGGAAGAGGTGACTATCATGATGAAATAGGAACTTTCGTAGGCATATAAAAATATGAGTAATTACTAGATAACTCCAGAAGTTTTGAGCAGATCAAAGAGCTTATGGGGAAAAAATGTCACTAGGAAAAGAGCTACAAACATAAAGCCATTGTGCTGGCATTGAAATTACTTCAGGAGAAATAAAATCCCCCTCCCTTGTTTCCAATGGGTGTGCATGGATCTTTATTGAGAAGATTTTCCTAATTCCCTCAGGTCAGACTGAGCTTAGTTCCTGATAAGTTCTTTCTTTCCTTACCTTAAAGGTGAGCCCATTAGGTACATAAATAGGTAAGTAGTAGATAGGTAGGTAGATAGATGATAGATAATAGGTAGATGATGCAATAATATCTCACATTCATCTTACCACTGTATCCCAGCACCTGGCCTGGTGTCTGGTTCTTGGTAGGTACCAAGAAACATTGGCATATTTGGATTATTTAGTAAATCATTAAATGATGCTATAGAGAGTTTTTCCTGAAGAAGAACTCTAAGTATGACCTTTAAGCAAAGTGGGATAGGAGGCGATAGAGATAAGAAAATATCCCAATGGCAAAATAATAATAACTGCTAATTTGTATAAAAAAGTTTTTCTTCCCCATATATCTGATTCCCACACTTAACTGATAAAATAAATGTTATTTAACTTCTTTAAAGAATCAAAGGCTAAGGAAGATTTTTACTATTCGAACAAGTGGATGAAGGTAGCTAGTGACAGAATCTTGCCACTTGAACACAGTTGCAAGTAAGAACCAAATCCAGTCATTCAACCTCTAAGCTCAGTGCACCATATTACCCAGTTCAGGATGATGGACAGACAGATGGTTTGAGATCTAAGATCAAAGTGGAACTAACACTTTCAAAATATATAATGCCTTCACTATATCAATAAATATCATCCCAACAATGTTCTATTTTCAGAGCCATGGAAAACCAGTTATTTTCCAAAGTTCTGTCTCAGTCTATAAATGGGGGAGGGGAGTATCAAAGGAAAAAGCTAACTATGATCAAAGTCCTCCAGAGAAGTCTCTAATTTCTTTTTAGGTGAGAAATGATTTGTTGATTTTCTAAATTATAATTGCTGAGAGTTAAGCAAATACAGGTTTCCATTGTAGATAATAAGAATAATAGCTTTCCAATCACCCCTCTTCCCCTGACCATCACTTGTCTGACTGAAAATTCTCATGTATTTCATAAATACGTGAGACGGGACTATAGAATTATTTGATAATGGCTCATGTGAAGAATAAAAATCCAGTTGTATGGTGGATTAAACATGGACATACGTTTCTTATTTCTGCTTCACTTATGAGGTGAGGTGAGTTTCTTTCCCCTTGAGTCTGAAATGACCTCAGTGATTGACCTACAACAAGTGGTGTTCTGTGACCCAAGTAAGAACTGTCACAGCTTCCAATACAAACTTTTGGAACTTTCTGGAAGCCCTGACGTGACATGTAAGAAGCCTATCTGATATTTCCTGTTGGGGGTGGCTAGACATATGGGCTCTGGTTGGTGACAATGCTGACTGAACCAGCCAGACAGAGCTTCCAGCCATCATGGCCATCCAACACACCAAACATGTAGGCGAACGTATACTGGATCCTACAGTCCATCACTAGTTAAATACCATTATGAGACCTTTGCTATCACTACTGAGTTTCAAATACTGAGACAACAAATTCTGAAATATAACCTTTGGCTTTTATTTCATGCCTATTATTATGTGGGTAGGTTTTTTTGTTTTATGGAGCAGTAGGTAACTGGGACAGCTGGTCTACCCACATCTATTCATTGAAAAGTTTTATTCCAAATCTAATTTTATCACTTTGTTCATAGCAAAAATCAAATGAACTCACTAAGGAATGAGTTTACTTTGCAAACATGTCAGGAAATTTCAAATATGTGTGACATGATTGTGCAGTAAACAACTAGTCAAGAATCTGAAACTTTGTTCCTTGCTATGTTTGCATTTAAAGTAGGAGACGATGATGGTCCTCTGTCCCCCAAAATGGAGCAAAGCAAGGTTTGCAGCAACCAGCTATCAGTGAGTGCAGATAAAGGTTTCCAGCATTCCCCACATGCAAAGAAAACCTGGAGTTCGCCAAAGCAATTACTGCAAAGATAACTGCAGATGAAATGAAGCAGGATGTTGGATTTATCTTCATGTACCATTTTCTACAGAGTAAAATGCCTCCCATTTATCTCTGCTCCATTGACATTAGATTGATTGGTTAAGTAGAGTTAGAAGCAAAAGATCACCCGGCTGACAAATTGTTCCCCTTGACTTCAAAATACACTGAGGCCTAAATTTGGGGACTAATGATTTTAAATCACCCTTCTTGTTACAGCAAAATGCATGACACAACTTAATCAAACATCTAAGCAGTGTGTAAAACAGGGTTTGTTTGTGTGTCTGAAGAATGAATAAATGGATGGAGAGTGGATGAAAGTAGTAGTGTCTGCTGTTTTTGTGCCACAAGTAGGATTCCATTGAATTACACAGACATCCCCATTAATGGAACACCCTCCTAAGTGGACCTAGCCATAAATTAAGCAGAGCTCATTAGCCTGTTTTTCTGAGGGAAATGAGTTCCTTTTTGTGGATAAAAGTGAAATAAGATCACAAAAGCTCATTTAATAAGAAGAAATTAGAACATTCTAACTGGTAAAAGCAAAGCCCCCAATGATTTAAAGGTGATTCATCTGCCAATTTTGGCTCATGTTCAAGGAATGAGTATTAAGAATCATAACAATATTATTTGTTTGTAGTGAAATACTGGTAATGATATTGGGGTCATAACAATCGTTATTAGGACTAACAATTACAGCTTCTATTTAAGATTTCTTAAAATAATTGGGAACATAGACAACTTTCATAATCTAATAAATGAATGTTTTCTTGAAGGAAAGAAGGTTCCCATAAAAACAAACAAACAAACAAACAAACAAACAAACAAACAAACTCACATTATCAAAGGGCTTATTCATCCTTTCTTTTTCTTTTCTTCCAGGGACTACCAAAGCCACTCCCAAGGGTGGCTTCTGGGTTAAGAATGCTGGAATAAAGTGCCTCAACTGACTATGCTTTTGACGCAGAACCTATTTCATTAACCAATCCAACAATTTCACTTTTTGGGTGTTGCTATTCTCATCTCTGCGTTGGACAAACTGAGCCTCCACAACAAATAAGGGAAAGAAGTGGGTCTGATTTTTTTGTTTATCTCATCATAAGTTGAATGGCAATTAACTTCAGGTAGTCATCTTCCTTTGAATAATTGATTTATAAGAATTCTAACCCTTACTAAAGTTGAGATAGGGGTAAAGCCATGGATGGATAGATAATGCCCCATCCTAATTTCCAGATACAGTACTGAAAAATTGCTACCTATTTAAACTCTTCAGTGTGTGTGAGTGTGTATGTGTGTAAATTCCCATTTTTAACTCTGTGTCATTGATAGGCACTTTGTAGAGAACTATAAGATAGTAATTGCTTGTTTAAAATGGCTAAGCTGTTTCCTTTTTCTATGGATCTTACTTTTTTCATATATAAAAATGAAGGAGTCAAAT
Organism: Glaucomys volans; assembly: GCA_020662805.1. Taxonomy (NCBI): domain Eukaryota; kingdom Metazoa; phylum Chordata; class Mammalia; order Rodentia; family Sciuridae; genus Glaucomys; species Glaucomys volans. The sequence continues at coordinate 464,133 of JAJEJO010000354.1, read as the reverse complement.
ATTTCCAATCCTGTGTAACTTTTGAACTGCAAGGGTTTCAAAATATAAATTGGGGCACAGGTGAGGGAAGAAGGAGGAATGTAGCAAGACTGGAAGGAGTAGGAAAAAGAGAGGGGAAAAGGAGGAGGGAGACCTAGGAAAAACAGTGAAATTTATCCCAGGATCGTGCTGCATCCCTTCTTTGAGAAGAAATACCTTGTGTCTGGCACTTCCAGTCCCTCCACAAACATTTCTCCATTGTTGGCAAGGATGTTTTCACTCTGAACAGTTAAAGATACGGAAATTACACTCCACTTATGTATGATCTATCAAAATGTATAAGTGCATTCTACTGTCATGTACAACTAATTAGAACAAATAAAAAATAATAAAAATAATATAAATTTTTTTTAAAAATTCAAAAAGAAAAGTTTTCGACCTTATGTTGTCGAGCTTAGTATCTGGCAGAGTAACCCTAAGTTTTCCTGTATTTTGCAACATATTGTTAGACATATGCATTTGCATGTTGGTGACTCTAGATTTTATTGAAGATAGAGTAAGGTATAGTTCCTTTTATCTTTTAGAGTATATTTATTTTCTAAAACTATTTTTGTTATTATAAAAATTACAGGTACTTAAGAACAAATTTAAATGACTCAGAATGAAAATCAGGTACACAATAAAAGTCACTCTATGAATACCTCTTAGCTCCCCAACACCAAAAGTATGAAATTAAGAGTATTATGTATAGATAAGGTTCTCTCTCTACCTGTCTCTCTCTTCATCATCACCTTAGTTTATTATCTAAGTATTATTATTCGTTTGCTATAAGCAAATGCAGAAAAAAGTAAACACACATTTGCCAAAATTTTAAACAAATTTCATTCTTTTTACAAAGATCAGCTCCATTCTTTCTACAAGTTGCATAGAATTCCATATATAGAGAGAGAGAACAAGAAAATGCTATTAGTTATTTGGTTTATTCTTGGTAGGTAGTTAAAATGTTCCTAGAATTTTGCTATTCCAGCAAATACTTCAATAAATCTCTTAATATGAATGTCTTTGTACATTTGGTTATGTGAATGTATTGTACAGATTTTTAAATGTGTCTGGGTCAAAAATATATGTGTTTGAAATGTTGACAGATATTGCTAAATTGCTTTGTAAAAGGTTGCATCCATTTTTATTTCATCTAACCATATAGAGCTGCATTTGTTTCCCCACTTGGTCAAAACACAGCATTTTTTTAAAAAAGTGTAGCCAGTGATATTAGTAAAATATACCATCTTAACAATTTCTAGTGTTTTTTCATATAAATTATTAATGCATTCCTTTCCCTTCTCTCTTAATAATTGTCAAAAATCTCTGTTTCTATTTTCAAATCATTGTTTTAGGACAATACATTCCTTCTGGGGCACCAGTTATATTTGCTGATTGTAATTTACACAGGAAGAATTACCCTTTCGGATCTTACAATTTCCATATTACTCTCTCTCATTTCCCATTTATTTATGCTGTTGCTTACTAATATATTCATTTATATTCCATCCATTTCCAAGGCTGATTTGAAGTGGCATATGATAAAATTGCAGGCATAAAGAAAAATAGCATTGGAATGGAAGGAAAACATATCCTTAAAAAATTAATATTGTGCCTTTACCAGTAAATCTCATTTTGAGCTTCCTAGATATCGAGGTCAAAAGGACCAGTCAATGTTTTGATTAATGCATAGACTATAGAAAGGGAATGTATATTCGTTGATATGAAGATAAACCTTTCTTTCTGATGTTCAATTATTTAATGAATGTTTCAGGTAGATGTTAACAATAGAACACATGGTCTCCTCCAAAATTATAGGCCACAGCAAGCAGAGATTTTTCTTCATAAGGTTATTTTTTTTTTAAAGGGGAGAAATAAAACCTGAAAATACTACTCACAAAAGAAAAGGAAGGTATTTCTTTTAGGACATCACAAACGTAGCTATTACTATTAGATATTAACTTGAATATAAATCATTCTTATTATATTCAATGTATTTCTTAAATGCATAGGTTCACTGCTATAGATGCATTAAATTTTTGGACTAAAATTTAAAAAGTGGAATATGTTTAATTGTCTGAATAAAAGAAGGCCGATGATAATTATGATTAAGATAATTATGCTGTGCTCTCACACAAATTGTAGCTGCCCTTTCTGCCACTTGCATCAGTATTCCCTCCCCACCCCACCTTATAGTGACACAAAATATGAAGGAAAACCACTTGAGAGAAATTTAGGAAAGACATTCTCCACGTCAACTCAGTGCAATCCATCTCCAACTGCAAGACACCATGGTACCGACGCACCATTTTTTAAAAATTATCTTTATGAGATGGTGTTGTTTTCCCTAATCACATCAGTTTTCATGCTCTCTTATAGTTGTTGTGTTCCTTTTTAAAACACATTTGTCTTCTGATAATTTTCTATATTCTGGGTGAAAAAAAAATGTTGACTATTTAATCATCACTAGGTAATCATAGAGTATTAGTTCTAGAATATTTGCAGAATCCAAAATCGTGAGTGTTTAAATCCCTCATATAAAATGATGTATTTTTTGCATATAACCTATGAACACCCTCCCATATATTTTAAATTCCTTCTACATTATTTATAATATCACATACAATGTAACTATTATACAAAGAGTAGTTATGCTGTAATATTTAATGAATGATATCAAAAAGGAAAGTCTGGAGCTCTTCAGTTCAATTCTTTCTAAATATTTTTGATCAGCATTGGTTGAATTTAAGGATATGGGACCCATGGATAAGGAGGGCAGATTACTTCTGTTCTTAGAAAAGTGCCTTACACATGGTGAGCATGAATTGATTCCCATTGAGGAAATAAGCAAATGCCTTTAAAAGAAATTACTATGTATTATGCATTAGAAAAAGTAAGTTATAAAGACCAAGAGAAGGATGAAATATATGACATTTCTCAATAATTTAGAGGTGAAGCTATTTTGCAGATTATTTATTTCATACTTATCTCTCTCTTCAATGACTATTTACCTACCATGTTGCTACCTACCTATCATGGAACCAACCATGCTCTGAACACAGTTTTGGAGTTGCCATTTTAGTAGATATTGAGGAAAGATTATTATGCCTATTTGGGTTCTATATTGAGTCACATCTAAAGAGAATAAATGTGAACTGCTGGTCTGTGTGGTAGTTTAGAAGCATGCTTGTGTGTGGAGGGGATCTCTAGGCCCTGCAATCTAGATATAGAACAGAAAATCTGATCGAAGCTACTGGACAAGTTTGTCAGAGTTCATCAGACAGGCAATGAAATTATTACAAGAAATTATAGTTAAATTGCTGAAATTGAAGTCATGAATTTTAACTTTATGTATCATCTTGATTGGGCCAAGGGGTGCCCAGATATTTGGTTGAATTTTATTTCCATATGTTCTGGAATGTGTTTATAGATGAGATTAACATTGAATTGATAGATTGAGAAAGTTGATTGCCCTTCCCAATATTAATGGGAGTCATCCAATATGTTGAAGACCTTAATAGAAGAAAGGACAACATATGAAAGAACTTTTTTTCTCTGCCTGTCTTTGAGTCAGTCTTGTGATTTTGGATTCAGATTTGAACAAGAACTTTACCCTTGGCTCTTCTATACCCCCAGCTTGCTGACACAGATCTCAGGACCTCTCAGCCTCTATAAGGTAACCAGTCAATCTTTAAAAGTAAATCAATCTCATCTCTCTCTCTCTCTGTCTCTCTTTCTCTTTCTCTCGCTCTCTTTCTTTCATTTGGGAGTTAATCAAAGTAGAAAATATACCACAAGGAAACTTGATAATGGATTGAGTTCATACTTCTAATGAAGATCTTTAGATCTATATCGTGTGAGAAGTTGAAAAGTCCATCTGTCTTCTGTGTCCCTCACAACTCAGGCCAGACTGACATGACTTCTGGGGACTGTGGTTTCAATAATCTGAACTTGATTCTGGTCAGAGGAGAAATACTTATGAGAGAGGGAAGGGACCTAGGGAACCTGAAAGAAGAGGAAGGAGAAGAGAAGGAAAATGGAGAGGGACAGGAAAAGGAAAAAAGGCCCAAATAGTTCAGTAAATGTCAAAAAGTTCAAAAACTTTCCTTCATCATCTTCTGGGCCAGTGTTTTTATAAGAAATGGCTATTCTCAAACTTCCATTTTATTTTATTTTATTATTTCACTTTATTTTATATATTTTTTCCAACTCAAATAAAACTGCAGGGTTGGAAAGAAAGGGATTGCCTTTTACTTTCCAAGGACATGCTGTGATTCCACAGTGGCACCTCTATCACATTTTAATCGGCATGTTGTTAATAAAGATAATTTGATGCTGAATAACATATATGAGTGATGAGATGATGTAAAACTTGGTGGTGGGGAGGTATGTGGGGAAGGCAACCGTTCCAGAGAGGAGCAAAGGCCAGATGGGTCTGGATGGATCACGTCCCAGGCTCATTACAGTCCCGCTGCTCTGAGGAGTGAGATGCCCAGTACAGGGGCGCCAAACTGCAACAGTTCTGAGTTTGGATCTGAGTTCTGCCAAATAGCCCCGTGACCTTGGACATTCCTTCCTCTCTCTGGTCCTCACATTTTATTTAATCTTTGAGATAAAATGACAATGCCTACCATTTACAAAGTGCCACAGCTACTAAGTGAGGCACCTCACATGTGAATGGAGAGTATTTGATAATCAGTAAATGATAATTTATCTTATCTTTCTTGAGAGAATATTTTAATTCACTTATTCAATTATTAATTTATTCAACAAATATGTATTGACCAACTGTAAGTGACGAGGCACCAAAGATAAAGCACTGAAGATAAGAATGAGAGAGGAAAATGACAAATTCTAGCTGTGTTTATAATAATAATAATATAATTGTAATAATAATATGATTGTTATATATATCCTTTATATATATTTAAAAATATATTTTTTATTTAATTATATTATTTTAATATGATTCTTAAAAAATATAATTGTAATAATATAATAATCATGTGATAATAATTATAATTATAATAATAATTGTTATTATTATTATGGCAATAACTTCCATTTCTGGAATTGTTGAAGCTTCTGATGCACTAACGATAGGAGATGAGCACTTCTCTTTAATGATAAGAATTGGCTCAACCCCCTCATGGAACTGCCTCTTTCTTTTTTTTAAATTTTTTTTTCAGTTGTAGGTGGTCATATACCTTTTTTTTTTTTTTTTGTATTTTTATATGGTGCTGAGAATTGAACCCAGGGGCTCATGCATGCTAGATGAGCACTCTATCACTGAGACACAACCCCAGCCCCTGCCTCTTTCTTTATCCTTGACTTTCTTAAAGTTATCCCGAGTTCTTCCAAGTACCAGAATGTGTACCAGCGCTTGACATTGAGATGATAGCATAAAACTGAAAGAGTATGGTATTGGCTCCCTGAGGCTTACAAACCATTTTTCTAACCCTGACCTAGCATAGTACATGTATATTTAGAGTGAAAGTGAATGATTGAATGTCATCAAGGACCTGAGGGAGTCCAGACAGTCCTAATCAGCACTGAATTAGTGGGTCCAAAAGGATGAAGAAAGAGGGATCTCACATTGTGGTTCCCAGTCCTGAGAACATAAGTATCACTGGGATGGTTTGTAAAGTTACTCACTTAATGAAAGGGGGTTTTAGAAACTAACCAGGGGATACCAATGTGCAACCCAAGGTGAAAATAGCTATACCAAAAAAGGCCACTTTGAAGTCACTGCATAATTCTGTCTGAGATCTTTCAGGATTAACAGAGTAAATCCTGCCCTTCTCGATATTGGAAACCTGCCCTTCAGGTCCTAGACTGTTGAATGGAGGCCAATCAGTCTAGGGTGGCTATGAACATTATGATCCAATATAGGACAATTTAAAAATAACTATAGTATAAATATTAAAGAATGTACCAATGTATGCAGTTAAATGGATCTCACACACACACACACACACACACACACACACACACACACATGACACTCAAGCTCAAGTGGCAGGAAGAGTGTTATGGACAACCAGAATCTGCTTTTCTCTCACTTTAGAGCCATCTCGTTCAAGGATGACCACTATCCTTACATTTAACATTCATATAAATGAAGTCATTGTTCATTTTTTCAACTGTGCCACTATGTTTGAACATTTTTCTTGTGGCTGTATAATATTTTATTGTAACCATATTATAATTTCTTTCCTGATTCTGTTGTTTGTTATTTGGGTAGTTTTCAATTTTGATCTGTTATGAATTATATAACTGAGTAGTTAATGTATTTACTTTAGTAGAAATATATATATATATTTATTTTTGCTATATATATGTATACATATATATATATACATATATATGTATATATATATATGTAGAAGTACTGGTCATGAATTTTATATCTGTGTTTTGGAGCTTGTTACATGCAATTGTTTAGATATTCAAAGTCCCTCAAAATCCCATATGTTAAAGACTTGGTTCCTATGAGGTAGAGCTGATGAAAAGTTCTTAAGTCATTGAAGTACATACCTTTGAAGAGAATTATGGTACTCTGGTCCCTTTCTTTTTCTCTTTGCTCCTTGGCTCTTGATGTAAGTGGTTTGGCCTCACAACATGCTCGTGCCATGATGTGTTGTCTTGCCACATGGCTGGTGGATTATGGACATAAAACCTCCAAAATTGGGAGCCAATATAATCCTTTTTTCTTTATAAGTTGATTATCTCAGGTATTTTGTTGTAGTGATGGAAAATGAACACACATAACTGCCAAATTTTTTTTCAAAGTAGATGTGTCGATTTTTTTCTCCATTAGCAATGGTCTGGATTTTGTTCACTCTGCATTCCACCAATACTTGGAATCATCAGTATTTACATTTTATCCATTGTGATTGATTTGTATTGGCAGTTTACTGTGTTTTAAATTTGGAGTTCCTCCAATATAATGTTAAACAAATTTTCTCATGTTGACTAGCATTTAACGTGGTTGATTTTATAAGATGAATATTTAAGTGTTTTGCCTTAATATGTTATCTTTGATTGCTTTTTCTTGATATTTTTTGAGTTCTGTATTCATTACTTGTGTTTTAATTAGTCATGAAAGGACCAAAAGACCTGGCAAGAACAATGTAGAGGAGAGGTTTATTTTGGCTCACATTTTAAGAGATTCAGTCCATGGCCAAAAGATTCCATAGATCTAGGCACAAGGTAAGGAAGAACATCATGGCAGAAGGATGTGACAGAGGAAAACAGTTCAGGACGTGACAACCTGAAGCAGAGAGAGATTTCAACTAACCAGGAACAAAATATGAATCCCAAAGTCAGGCCCCCAGTGACCTATTTCCTCTAATCAATCCCTATCTTCCTACATTTGCCTCTCAGTTAATCCATATCAGAGGATTAATCCATGGATTAGTTTACACCTATCATAATCTAATTATTTCACCTCTAAAATGTCATACAGTCTTACACATGAGCCTTTGGAGAACACCTCATATCTAAACCATAATATCTTGTGTACCAATTCTTTGTTGCATGTAGTCACTGAAAATACCATTTTTCCAGTCTATAGTAGAAATTTGAATGGTGTTTTTTGATGAAGAGTTCTTAATTTCATATCAGATTCATTTAACTTCTAAATTTTATGATTTGATTTGTTTTTAAGACACTGTGGCTTGATCCAGGCTCAGGACATACATGAGAGTAAAAAGGAGTGCTATGGTATTCTAGGTCAAACTGCATAAAGAATAGCCTTAGCACACCAATACACCAGTTCACTCTAATCAAGTGTCCGCTCTGAGTTACAATGGAAAGTTCAATGCTGGAATTATATTAAAATCATCTAAGAGGCTTTTAAAAATTATGTTTTCCAGGAATAGTTTTCCCAGATCAGTGAATCAGAATCTCCAAGGGTGTGACAAGATATGGGTAATTTTTTTTTCTATGTGAAAGCTACCTCAAATCTGTGTGATCCAGTAAGACTGGAGAATCACCCTGCTAACCCAAACCTTTTGAACTATAACAAGCATATAAATCCTCTGGAATCTTGTCCAAATAAAGACTCTAATTCTGTCTGGTAGGGGAGAAGAAACATTGCTTTTCTACTAAGGTTCCAGGTGATCCTGATGCTGTTGGTCCATGGGTCACCACATAAGTAGAATGACTCTAGATCAGGTTTCTCTACCTGGCACAATATATATTTTGGTTCAGACAATTTTGTTATGGAATTGAATGCCACATGCATTTTAATATATTCACCATCAACCTCAGCTCTATATACTAGATGCTACTAGCATCCCCCACGTTATAAGAATGAAAAATGTCTCCAAGCCTTCCAAAGGTCAATGGGTAGAAAGATAAATCTTAGTTGGAAACCACTTGGCTAACATTAGACACAACTCCAAATTACAGCAATGGATTCCAGGTCACAGTACTATATGGTTGATTAGATCAATTATATATTATATATTATATCAATTATATATTATATATTATAATGTTGTATGGTATTTTGTTATTGTTGAATGCATTACTATCTTGATTCAAAAGACAAAATCAAGTTTGCAGCATCTGGATTGATTGAGTTATTTAGGAATTCATTATTTCTTGTGTGTAAGATAACAGAATATGACATTTGGTCTGTGGGTCATTTTTTATTTGAGCTCAGATATGGTAGGTACCCTTGAGGTGTATGGGGGAGAAAGAGAAGCAAGGGTGAGGATTGTCATCCCTTCCCAATGACTTAAAAAGAAGCAGATGACATTTTCCTCCAGCTGTCCCTCCCCAAGTCTCTGAATGGTTAGTCCAAAATTGCAAAATGCAGCTCTCATGTGTCTATCTAGGCACATAGTTTCTTTTAAATTATCAGGGCATGAGACCCAACAAAGCAATTAGTAGTACAAAATAACAAGAATAAAACACCAGCACACACACACACACACACACACACGCACACACACTCCCCTTGCTCCATTCTGTGGTCTGGGGAATTCTTAACCATACACATTTTTCTGTTATTAAAATTTTGCACCTTGTGGTATATATCATGATTGTTTCCATAGCCTTCCTTCCTATTCTACCTCCCTATAACATCATAACTGGCTGCTGGTCTGTTTCACCTACATTTAAAAATGAGATGCTCTGTTGCACAGAGGAGTAATAACTGACCTTCCTTGCCTCCTTGTACTTTAATTTTCCAGAGATAAAAATCCAAGGAAGTTCCAAATGATGTACGACAATGGACATCTTAACGACCACAATTATTATTATTAGACACCCACTATCTTTTTTTTTTCTTTTTGACAGGAGTGGTTCTTGCTACATTTATTTTACTTTTTTAAAGAAAGAAATAATGTGCCAGATAGAATAGAAATAATCAGAATTCTGAGTGCCAAATGGGATTCAAAAATACCTATGAATAATCTCGGCTTAATATGCTCTTAGCTTTGGCTTAGATAAGAGATCCCGGCCATAAAATAGTAGAAGAAAATTGATGTAAAGAAATTGTTCAAAATGTAAAGCCTATATCTTTTGCATTTGTAAGCCTTCAATTACCCTTACTCTGGTAGTTTCCAAAGATACGATCTATTTTTGAAAGATGGAGAAAAGGTCTAAAGAAAAGTTTCTGCAATGAAAACAACTCTCAAGTTTCGAACGCCCAAGATACCCAGAGCATGGATGACTTGTTTGAGTTTTCTCTCCGCATCACTCCACCCAGCTCGATCAGCATTGTAGAACACCCATTATGTGCCATCCAACATGTAAGGAGGCGAGAGCATTAAAAAGCACTCAATTCCTTCTCTAATAACTTCACCTCTTAATGTCAAAAAGAAGACATGCACCTAAATTATCATTATCATCACCACCACCACCATCATCATCATTACCATTATCACTATAAGAAGTATACCGACTAAAATATGTCATGACATAATAATTGGGGAGTCACAAGAATTCAAGACTTCTATTTTTTTAAAAATGCATTCTGTATGAAATACAAAATTCAGGGAAAACCTTTTTAAGTCAATGCCATTACACAATGATGTTCATATATAAGTGCAAAATTGTACAGAGGAAAGATATTTTGACACTTCAGGATTATAAGTAAAAGTTTATTTGTGGAGGGGGTAGACAAGATAGTTTGCTGTGGTAAGAACACAGCATGGTTGAGGGACTTGGGGACTGGAGTCAGGGGCAGTGGGAAGACATGCTGAGATGAATTGTGGCCTGAGTTACTTTGGGCCCTCAACATCAGGATCCAGGAAGACTTTGACGGGATTGTCCCCCTGGCTGTTACCCAATCTAAAGTATACAAATGTTGGGTAACATGTGAAAAATGTCTATCTTGAAGCTTGAAACCCATGGGTCTCTCCAGATCTCCTCTAGTCAGCAAGGGGCAGAAAGCTTCTCTTGCCAGTTCTCTAAAAGATAGTGAACTATATTTTCACACCTGACAGGAGAGAATGCAGGAACATAGAGGGACATCAAGTAGGAGAGAGCAGAACTTTGGCAGAATCAGTATACCCACCTGAATGTGCAAACTCCCTGGGTGACCTGCATGGTGTCATCTGGTGATCTTGGTTGAAGGATGGCATTTTCCTTGGAGAAGATCCCCAAATACGGCTGCATGGAATGGAGAATCATCATCTGTTCTTTCTCTTTCTCAATTCTGCTTTTCCTTTTCAAAAAAGCAATTGAAGCCAGAGGCTAATTTTAGTTCCTTGGCTGAGAGTGAGTGATAGAACACATTAGGACATTGGTTGGGCTACAGGTGAATTTAAGTGGGAGCCTTGATACAGCCCCCACTCAGCTAGCTAGGGGCAGGAGATTGGCAGCCACATTACAGGGACAAACAAGATCCATCTCAAATCCTCAGGGGCTGTAATTTCAAGCACAGCAGCTAATAGACTCTTTATAAATAGAAGAGAGGAAGCAGGAGGGGGAAGCCAAGCTCTAGGGCTGATTCCTTTCTGATTTGAATGCACAGATTCATGGGACACAAAGTTCATAGGCACAAAAGTTCCCAATTGATGTGCCCAGGCAGTCTTGGAGTTAGTGGGTATTTTATGAGTGGAGCTTATATTGATCAGTCTCAAGAATTTTTAAAATTACTTTAGTCCATCTCTACTTAGCATTTTGTACTTTTACACTTCAGCTTTAAACCTAAGGTCTCAATACCTCTGTCCCATCTCACTCTTTCCACAGTGAAGAAGGTAATAGCATTCTTTCATGAGGCATTTACTAGAAAACCAATCCCACACATACACGATTGAATGATTGCATAATTCACCTTCAATGAAGCCCCACATGTAGATAATATGCCTTGTTTGTGTACCAGTTTTGTGAAACACCTACTGCTTTTGAATCTGCCTTAGTTCCCACCAGTTAGAAGGAGCTGAGTTGGAATTTGACTTGTGGTCGGTTTGCCTACACGTGCCATGTTGCCTTGCATGGTCCAGCCTTTTCTTATCAGCAGGTGGGGTAATTGATGTCAGAGCTTGTTGATATATCCAGGTTCAGAAAGATCACGGGAGGGCATCACATCCCAAAGTCATGCTTTGGTGAAGAAAACAAAAAACAATTCTTGTCTATCTTGAATTCAAATGGTTTGTGCAGCAGCTGTTAAATGGTAATCACTCCACATTTTCCTTCAATGTATCAACCCTGAATAAAAGTGAATTATAGAAAATGAAAATTGGCAGAATTTGATCAATTAACCGTTGAGACACTAACTGAGCTCAGATAATAACCTTCTGGGCATGAACTCTGAAGGAAATCGTTGCATCCTGTAAGCCAGTAATGATGGGATAATGTGATTTTTAAAAATTAGATACCTAAATTGCTCTATGGAAATCCATGTAAGATAGGAGTGGTAAAGAAGCAGAAATCAAATCTTCTTCCTAAGTTTCAGACACTTGGATCCAGAAGCCAGTGAGGAGAAAGCAGTCCCTGATTTGCAATTAATTCTCTAAAGAGAAAACACTCCCAAAGATAAGTTGGACTGGGTTAAGCCCTTATGCTTCTTGGAGAAGCACTTGAAGTCACACTCTGGAAAGACTGTCAGTCAAAATCTAAGTAAGAAATCAGATGTCAATCAGTGTGGCAGGAATGAAGCCCAAGGAAAGGGCTGTGTCCATCATGAAACTGCACAGAGATGACTGGCCAAACCTGGAAGGCTGGTGGCAAAACCAAGAGGAGAAAACTGACAGACGATTTTGGCACAATAAGAGAGTGATGTCTATGGAAGGTGGTGGTTGTTTGTAGAGGGCTTCTGCTGCAAGTCTTTAGGATCTGCCCTGAGGATGCATTTTCAAAAACCTTCATACCACTTACTAAACTTGCAGCACAACAGCACCTCCCCCAACAATAGAAAATCCTAGGTTATATCCACTTGGAACCTCCTCACAGATTTGCATAACATGCATCTCAGATACACACAAATTCTCTTTTTATTATTGCCAAGAGATTCTGAGACTGTACAGAACTATCATATGAAAATAGGCTGTTGTACAATGAACATGCAAGGGAGTGTGTGTGTGTGTGTGTGTGTGTGTGTGATTGTGAGTGTGTATGGGTGCATTTGCTCCTTATTGAAGAAGTATCTTAAGAGTGATAGAAACCAGAAGAACTTGGGAGGAAATACTTTAGTTATGGAAATGACTGAAGTTGGAATAAAATAAAAAACCATGTTCTCGAAGAAAAAGAGGGACATTGCAAATACTCAAACACCCAAATTTAAATTAATTAATAGTTATGGTGAACCAGTGCTCCAATCTGGAAAATAAAAATAACATTAATAATAATAGTAATAATAATAAGGATGATAATAATAATAGCAACAATAACATTAAAGCAATGATGATTGTGTCAGCAGCTCCTGTGTTCTTACTTGGTGACAAGTACTATGAGATGCTCTCAATAGACAATCTCTCAGGCCAGTGCTATAAGAATCCCCTTTTACTGATGATGAATTTAAAGTACATTTAGATTAAGTGACTTAAACAATGTTCCTTAAATGATGAAGCTGGATTTTCATCCATTCAATTTAATGCCAGAGCTCAAATGAAGTACGGACAAAATAAGACAAATGCCAGGAATATTCTTCTTGTTTCTCCATGGAATGACAGGATAGGCAGAGGTTTTTCTGAAAACGCTGCCCTTTGTGGTCTATTCTGTCTTCATCCTCTCACCTGAGAGGATCATTAAACCTCACTGAACTTGCACATTGAGCATCCAGTTGTGTGTAAACTGTCAAACTGAGTAAATGCTGACTACTTCAAGGAACTGCCACATCATGTACGATCAGTGATCTACTTCCTGCTGTTTGTCAAGGGAAGTTCAACTGCACAATCCATTGGAGAGTTTTCATGGAATCCCCACTGGACACGGAATTCACCTCTGCCTAACCAATTACCCTGCAGGCTTTTTGAGGGTGTTAAAAGCTGGAGATGACCAATGAGGGGTGGCCCTGCATGACTCTATCGTTTTGTTTGCAAATGAGTCCTAGGCATGTGCAATTGAACAAGACTCTCTGAACTCTGCAAAGAAGACTAGAAGGTTTTACTCTTTGCTGATTTTATCTTGGCATCTTCAATACCTTCACCTGATAGTGAAGAGAGACAAAGAATATGAAACCAGTAGAAATAAGTATTAAATTTAGGGTAAATGGTTGCTTTTGAGCTATCTTTGGAGTGGAAGAGTTAATATCCCAGAATTTTTTTTTTTTTTTTTTTGCAGTGTTGGGGATTGAACCCAGGGCCTTGTGTTTGTGAGGCAGGCACTCTACTAACTGAGCTATATTCCCAGCCCCCCAGAAAGTTTTGAGCATGCATTTAAATTAAAATATATCCCATGGATGAATTTGAGCTGTAGAAATTTGGAATAATGCCTCTCTCTGTTGGGAAGGTGATGGATACTTCCCAGAAGCAGCCTCAAAAGAGTGCTCTATTTTGACCTTGAAAATTACAATGAATCGTTTTGCATTTTATCTTAGTAAGAAAGAAAAATACCCTAAAGTTTATATTTCTTCCATATCCACCCACAGCAGGGACTCATAAATGCCTGCTAATGAAATTAAGGAGAACTATGTGTTCAGGCACTATTAGCCCCAAGCACTGGAAAATAATTAAATTAAATACTTAATGAGAGGCGCTTTTCTTTTTTTTTTTTTCTTACTTGATTTTGAAATGTTTAGGTTATGGGAACATTTTTTACTGTATTTGCTTCACTTGGACTGAAACTTTTGCAATATGTTTGCTCAAATAAATGTTTGATGATGATGAAAAGCAGTGAGTTTTGAGTAGTTTTAACAACAGCAGCAGCAACAAAGCACTGGGTGCACATTCCTTCTTTTATGTCCATGCCCTTGAACTATTATCCCACCAAATAAGCTGTGTGAGCTGAAAAAGAAAATTCCGTTTTGTCTTGTAGACAGGATGCAATGATTGCTTGGAAATTTTCAAGCCCAGTTTAAACTTTGGAAAAATTAAAATTCATTTTCATGCCAGTTTTCACTGGACCTTGACTTGTATTAACATTTCTGAAAATTTCAGAGGAAAATAAATAGGCTCTTCCTATGAAGTGAGTTCCCGCCATCAGGTTTCAAACTTGAGTTCCAGTGGGATCACCACTCTCCACAATCAATTGTTCTCTGTGTTTCACTTATAACAAGAGAGTGTAGTTACAAATCCACAGCCTGAAGTCTAAATCTGGGGAGTAAAAATGTTTTCATTGGCATATTGGATGCTGGAAATTTGAGATTGATTCCTTGAAATGCTGGAACTTTGGTAACATTCTAAAAACAATGAAAAGTTCTGAAATGGTGAGCTTCTGTCTCTCTTTGGCAGTGATTAGCTGCAACTGAGTAATAGCCGCACCTTGCAAAAGGAGAAGGTATTCTTTTGCTTGCCACAGGTCCTCCCCTTGTTATTATCTTATCTCTAGGTCTTTTTGCTCATTTAGAACATATGCTTGGCCAGTATACTCACTTGAATTTGTCCCTCTTGTACTTTTCTACTTTTTTTTTTAAACTTTTATAATATCCCTTTGACATTCCTTCCTTCCTTGTCTTACTGGCTATTAAATGATTTATAAATGTTATTCATAGATTGTCTTTTTTTTTGCATCTTTTATATATGAAACATTGATATCCTTTTCAAAGAATGTATTCTACCCTCAGCTGTCTTCATTCAGTGCTTAAGCATTCAGGGACTACAAGTCCTAAGTCAGGCACATCCTGCAAGCAACAGAGTTTTCATGGCAGGTGACCCAAGTGCAATTGCCCCACCTGTATCTGGGATGGGTCCCCATTGTCCTTGGATCACACCTCTCTTAGAATGCTCTGATGAGGCTCAGAGGTGTGAGAGCATCTGATGGATTTATGACAATCAGTGTGATTCCCCTGATCACTGAAGATTTTCTTCCAGGCAGAGGTCAATCTTGTAGGTCTCTCCCTCCTTGGTGCAGTGTGGTCTTCTGACCTGTTCTGGGTGGTGAAATGTGAATGGTCTTGATGGGTGTCACTCAGAAGGGAAAAGCATGAGAAGGAAGTGAACACTGAACCATGCTCCCTTTGTCCTTCTGATGCAGTGGTTAACAACATTGGCAGCTCCTCCAGGAGTCTAAATCCTAGGATAGGGTGACGTAGAACAAGGGTCCCTGATGGACATGAGGTACAGCAGTGCCAAGTGGGAAATGAGCCTTGATATTTTAAGGTCTTGAGGTTTTATTTCTCCATGATACCTCCTAGCATGTTTTGACTGCTACATTTTGTTCTTCTCCAACTGGAGACCCATAATGACTTAAATAATGATGACCTAAACATAAATTTTATGAGTTGGGACAATTCACTTTTCCATTTACAGTGGTTACAGAAATTGAAAATAGGTTTAGGACAGGAAGACTTTATTTTCTTAATTATCATTTGTACTGGTATCTACAAGATGACTCCTTAGACTTTTCTTTTTTCCTTTTATTGCTCATTAACAAATACACAAACTCAAGAAATACATATTGCAGTGAAAAGTTTCTCTTCAATGATTCATAATTCTATTTGTGAGTTAAATTTGAAGGAAATAAAATGTAGGCAGAACATTGAACAATCATAAAATTTAATGATTTTTGACTATAATAAGATGAGCAAAACTGAGTAATTAACATCAATATCAAGACCCAGAGTCTTAGCATCCCCTGGCTCCACAGCTTCCCTTGAACCCCTTCCCATCAGTGCCCACTTTGTTCTCCCTACCCAAACAGCCATACTCTAGATTAACTTGAATGATTACAACTTCAGGGACATTGTAATTCTATCTATGTACTTTTGTGTGTGTGGAAATGCTTTAATTTAATTGGATCCTTGTAAGATGCACTGATCTTGTGTTGTACAGCTGAGTCCCTTCATTCTCATTATTTTAATCTAATGTGTGCATATACCATAATTTATTTTTCTGTTCCATTGCTAGAGGACATTTAGATTGTTTCTAGCATTCTAGCATTAAAATTTGCATTGCTGTGAATATTTTTGGAAATGTGCCTTTTGTGGGTATTGTTGGTGAATGTCCTTGTGAGACTTTTGAGACTGGAGTAGAATTGCTGGGTAATAAGGTAGGAGATGTTCCCCTGTAGAAGATATTGCCATTCAGTTTATCAGAGTGGACATGTCATATTGCATTCCTGTCAGAATTGTGTAAGATTCCTCATTACTAGAAGTCTTAGTCTCATCTGTTGCTTTTTTTCTTTTATGTTTTTTCTTTCTTCCTTGCTACCTTACTTTCTTTTTCTTCTCTTCCTTTCCTTCTTCCTTCCTTTCATTTCCCTTTTGAGTCTTTCCTATTGTTTTAGGCATACTTTAATATTATGTTGTTGTTTTAATTTGCATTTCTCAGATCACTAGTGAATATCTGACTGTTATTTTTTTCTATTGAAATATATTTTTTGTCTTTTTCTTATTGATTTATAAAGGTTCTTTATGTAATGTAAAAAAGAGTTTCTCATAAATACATACTTTTAAATCACTCAAGGGAATATCATTCAGGTTATACTTTACTAAAATTCCCCAAATATTAGTGTGCTACCTTGTATTCTTATTTCTCCTTCATCTAGATGGGTAAATGCATAGAGACTTCAAGAACGTGCATTTTTAGTTTGATTGTTGTACAGAGTATCTTTTTTTGTCAACATGGTTAAAGTACTTAATGTCCTATTTAAGAAACCAGTATCTCCCCCAAAAGCAAAACATATATTGTCCTGAGCATTCTTCCATTTCCATTTGAAGGAAGAAGGGTTCTGACCTTATTGTTTAGTTTCTCCGACATTTATTAGGTGGCAGTGTGGATGAGTCAGGTGTATTAGCCAGCTTCCATTACTGCAACAAATAACTGAGATAAATCATATTAAAAAGAGGGAAGTTTTATTTTGGCTCACAGTTTTGAAGATCTCATTCCATGATAAATCACCTTCATTGCTTTGGGCGGTGGTGTCATAGACATTGTGGCCGAGGAGGCTGTTCGCCTCATGGCAGGGAAGTGACAGAGACCTGGGTCATTGGGCACCCTCCTAGTGACCTAACTCCTTCCACGAGACTCCTCCTATTCTACCACATCCTACTAGATGGAGACAAAGTTTTTAATATATGGGATTTGGGGAGAACAGTTTAGATCCACATTATTACCAGAAAAATTTGTGTATAGAATGTAGACATATTCATTGTCCCCTTACAGGTTTAGCATTTCTCCTTCATTATTCTGGTCTTTGTCTCTAAGTTTTTTTTTTATCTTTAATTTGGTTCAATATATTTACATTCTTTTTTATGCTGTAGTTTAATGATATTTTAGATTTACTAATGTGGTAAGTTCCAGGTGCAAATTTGGATCTATTATTTAAAATTTCAAACCAAAGGAAAATAATTTCCCAATGTTACAGTTTGGATGTGAGGAGTCTCCCAAAAGCTCACATGTGAGACAATGCAGGAAGGTTCAGAGGAGAAGTGATTCGATTGTAAGAGTCTTAACTCAATCAGTGAATTAATCCCTGATGGGATTAATTGAAGTGGTAGGGTGTGGCTGGAGGAGGTGGGAATTGGGGCGTGGCTTTGGGTTATATATTTTGATTTTTGTATCTGGAGAACGGAGTCTCTCTCTCTCTCTCTCTCTCTCTCTCTCTCTCTCTCT
>JAJEJO010000354.1:416141-445845 GCA_020662805.1 Glaucomys volans | reverse complement strand
GAACGGAGTCTCTCTCTCTCTCTCTCTCTCTCTCTCTCTCTCTCTCTCTCTCTCTCCTTCCTGATGATGTGAGGTGCTTCCCTCTGCCAAGCTCTTCCATCATGATGTTCTGCCTCACCTGGAGCCCTGAGGAATAGAGCTAACCTTACAAGGCCTAAGACCTCTGAAACCGTGAACCCTCAAATAAACCTTTCCTCCTCTTAATTGTGCTGGTCAGATCCTTTTAGAAACAGCAGTGAAAAAGCTGACTAAAACACCCACATGCTCTAGCTGAAGCCAATCATTTGCAAAGTCACATTTTGCTGACTCCTGCATTCTTTCTGCCTTATGGCTCTGCTAACAGGGGGCATTGTGGTAGGTGTTTAGGTTCTCCTCCAAGCTCCTTATTCACTTCAGGACCTTGGAATAGAAGCCTCATTGATCCAGTGCATTCTCTGATATGTGAAGAAAATTCATTAAGAGAAAGGAAAACAATGATTGACTGGATTCATAGGAGAAAGAACTTCATGGGGAAACTAGATGAACAAGGAAGAGGTTAGGACAAGAATAGCACCTTTGGGGCATAATTGTATATAAATAAAGGATATAGGAATTACAGGAGCTAGACTAAACACATATCCCATGAAGAACCATATTCTCTTACCCTGGGATGAAGTCTTCCTGCCGTCTGCCCAAATATTTACTTTCATATTATGAACATTTGAACTCTTTTGACATTTTCTACAAACCTCAGAGCATCCATTTAAACCCAACTGCTCACTTCTGCCTTTTAATTTCTACACGCTGTAATTTAACACTAGAGTTACTTTTCTGATGTATTTGGTATGAATAAATTACATTCTACAAATGTTCCAAACGTGCAATAGGCTCAAACCAGTCATCATTTATCTATGAGTACCCTTTAGAAAAGAACAAAATGATCTTCATTTTTTTTGATTTGTACAATTTAAATCTTAAAAATGTGCAGTTATGTAAGTGCAAGATTAAGGACTTCTCTCATTGCGAATTTCTAATCCTCCTGCTGGGGGATTATAACTCCCATGCTGTTACAAAGTTTCTCTGTACACCAGGGTCTTATAACTGACTAGAAGATTGAAGCCTATTTTTTTTTTCCTCTTTATATATGTTTGAATCATGGGAGTCCATTAGAAAAATGCGGTTTCACTGGAATTAGGAGAAAATATACCCTTTGTTCAACATTTAATATTGCATTTCCAATTCACATGTAATTGCTTATACAATTTTCCATCTCCCATAACCCAAATAAAAAAGGTT
This sequence comes from Glaucomys volans, assembly GCA_020662805.1. NCBI lineage: Eukaryota > Metazoa > Chordata > Mammalia > Rodentia > Sciuridae > Glaucomys > Glaucomys volans. Next base: position 444,570 of record JAJEJO010000354.1, on the reverse strand, counting down.
TTATATTCTATAGCTGTAAATTTCAAAAGACAACGTCAAAACATTCAGTAGAACAGAACTTTCTTATCGCTCCCGGCAGATTCTCTGCTCCAGCCTAGCAGGGGGAGAGAAGGGCTTAATTATAACAGTTTCCTATTACAGTAACCTACATGGTTACCACATGTAGCAAAGTTAATAGACATGAAAAATATGGATCTAGTTTCTTTTTGTTTGTTTTCCTAAGATGTTTGGGACTGGGAGTTGCACCAGGGGGGCAGCGTCATTGCCTTTGGGGCACCATTAGTGATCACTAAAGTTATGGTAAACTAAACTGTAACAAGATTTAAACAGTGTCCATCCTGTGTGTGTTACACTTAATGGGTTATACAGTAGACTTCACGTCTGACTCTAAGGCAAGGCATATGTGTGTGTTGCATAGAGAAGCCTGTATTTCTCCACTGCCTGAGTCTCAATGTGGAGGAGAAAGTAGGAAAAGAAGAGGAGCAGCTCTTCCCAGTTTGCAGACTTCACAGAAGAAACATGAGAAGGTCAGTGGCATTGTTCAATGACAGCCTGGCTATTTGAAAATAGCCCTGCCACTGAGGTTTGTCCCAGTATTTCCAATGCATTAAAAAAAAATCACAACAAAGTTGGTTCCAGTGGTGCCCACCTGTAATCCCAGTGATTTGGGAGGCTGAGGTAAGGAGGATTGCAAGTTTGAGGCCAGTCCCAGCAGCTTAACAAGATCTTAAGCAATTTATCAAGACCCTGTCTCAAAATAAAAAATAAAAGGGCTGGGGTTGTGGCTCAATCATAAATCTCCCCTGGGTTCAATTCCTAGAATGAAACAAAAACAAAAACATAAAACAACAACAACAAAAAAATACTAAAAAAAGAGAAAAAAAGCAAGATAAATAAAAGTAAAATAGCTGAATCAGTATAGAAAAAATGGGAAGAGAGCATATGATCTCTTCTTTGGGGTTTGTTCCAGTAGTGTCCCAGGTATTAATAAGTGTCTAGAAAAAGTCAGACCCCTGCCTGATACCAGGGGTTATGGAACCTGGCTTTGTCAGTAACATGAGGCAGGAAATACTGGGTGTAAAGTGGTGTCACTGCTGGAAGAAATTTGGTATTTGATATCCTCTAATTATCCTGGTTCAGGCAACTGAAGATTGACTCTTAAGTCTTGGGGAGAGCCAAGGTGTTTGATGACTGGAAGGCAGATTTTGGGAAAAGAGGGCTGCCTGGTACAGATGCCCACTCCTGCCTGAGTGCATATAGCAGATCTTCAGTCTACTAACATGGCACATGGTGGTGAGTGAGGTTGGCTGTTGGCAAGCTGTCCTCCCTTGTGCCTTACTTGGGCTTTACTAAAAGTGAGCTGAGGGCTAGGCTACCCCAGTTAGCACCTCCGTGCCTGTGTTGGATAGTGAAGCTGAGCATCAACCCAATCTGCAGGAAAAGCTGCCCAGGGCTTCTGAGACACCAGCCTCACATTCAGCCACATATATTATATTTTTAAAGAAAGTTTAAAAACACCAAAACAAGGAAAAAAGATGGAGAAAAAAGAAGGGAAGGAAGGAATCCTATGCAATAAAGGCCAAGCTCCAAATGTGGTTTTAGGAGATCTGAATCCCATCCCTGCATCATCTCATCTGCCACGTTTCTGCCCCTCTTGGCTTCTTCCTTTCCTGCCCCCAACTCTCACTCCTATGTTTATTCTCTTATGATTTTATCTGTGACTTGTGCCTGATGCCTTCACTGGCAAAGTCAGGGTAAATGGTAAACAAGAGCTAGATGCCTCTGCCTCCAGAGAAGAACTTACTTCTTAGCAGGGAACACCATTAGAAATGGTCACACAAAAACTAAGCTGACAGGTGATCTGCAAGAGAAGGAGGGCCTTTTAGGAAAGGGTGACCTGAAGGAGAGCCAGGGGTCTTGCAAGTTCCTATTACGAGAGGGCTTGGTCTTTTCACGGCAGGATTCTTAGAGGAAGATGCATTTAAAGGAAGCCCGTGGTACTGAGAGTTATTACCAGCTTCCCAAGCTAATTAGAATCAGAAACAACATCCAATCCACCAGCAGCTTCTCTCTTCTGGTCTCCTGTGTACAGTTATTTCTCCAGCCATCAGTAACACAACCAGCTATTGTTCCTGATACTTTTTAAATCCTTGTTTTCTTCTCTCACTTGTGGGTGAAGCTTTCGCTTTTAAAAACGCTTTGATGCTCCGTTCTTTCTTAGCTCCACAGCTAAAAGGAAGTTATTAATATTCCCACTCTGTATATCTTCAATTTGTCGTTTGTGCAAAGTATCAGGTAAGACACAACTGTCAATTCTTGACTATCAAGTGCTAGAAAAGATATTGAGTAGTTTCAACATAGGATCTTGTCTAGTGTTCAGGCAGCCATGTGAGATATTGACTATTGTTTTCCCATTTCACAGATTATAAACCTCAGTTACAGAGAAATTAAATTATTTCTCTACAACCTGGAATTTGTAACCAGAAGTTTCTGAAGCTGACATTTACACATTTAATTTTGCTCACTGCAGATTACTTTATTTTGATCAGTTTTTGCTTTTGCCTGATACCCAAGGAAAGGAAAATCAACTTCTTATAGATGGCAGAACATTGTGGGAACAATGTCCTTATATTTCTAGCTTGCAACATATAATTCAAGATGCAAATTTTGTATGTTTGTATGTGTATTTGTCATGTAAGTATATAAATATAGAAATAATTAATAGATATTCTATTTAGAAAAATTTATTTTTATCATTTCAAGGGATCAATAGATAGATTTAAGGATGCAATTTCTGAATGCAGTTAGGCAGCAAATAACAATGTTTTGGTCAAGAATGGGCAATACATATAATGGTGATCCCATAAGATCATAGTGCAGCTGAAAAATTCCCACAGCCTAGTGATGTCAAAGCTGTCCCAATGTTTTAGGGAAAAGCATTACTCACAGTTTTATGGTGACACCGGTATAAATACCTAATGTCGTATAAAGGTATTGCACATAAAATTATGTCCAGTACTTGAACATGATAGTAAATGACTATGCTACTAGTTCAAGTACTTAGCATGCTATAGCCTTCACCTTTACTTTGTTTATTTCCCTATTTATAAGGGAAAGGTCCACACTCAAATAATCTACTATGCTAACTTGGCAGCAGCCTCAGCCACCGGTGTTTACTGCTACTCTTGATTGTGTCAAGAGGCTACACCACACGATTGGCCTGTACCTACTAGGCTTGTGTAAGTACACTGTACGGTTTCCACACAATATGGAATTGCCTAACATCACATTTATCAGAACACACCCCCACTCTTCAGTCACATGTGACTGTAACATTTTACATTTTAGCCTTGTGATCTTCCTCTCCCCCTTTCCGGTTAAAGCTTGGGTTCTGAGTTTGGAACCAGAGCCTCCTCATGACTTTGGGCAAAGCATCCTAACATCTATGCATCTCATCTTCCCATCTGAAAATGGAGTGAATTACATTCTAAGTCTACCAGACAGGATTGTGGGTGATGGAATATACACAAAGCGGTGACTTTGGGGGTCAGCAGGGAGATGGGGAAGGCACAGGCAGGTTGAGTGGAAGGAAGATACAAGGGAGATGTGTGGAGGAGAAAAGGCACGATGCTCTCTTCCTCTCTGCAGTATTTTAACTAGTTGCTCTGTATTTTCTCGTGAAGCTACCTGAGTTTGAAACATGGCATGAGTTCTAACAATGTGAAAACCTACAAATAATGAGGAAAATTTCTTGTAATTAAATAAATTGAAGAGGATTGATCATCACTGACATCTATTTTTTCTCTTACTCTTAGTACCAATTTTCTGCATTACTCTTTCAAAATGTATCTCTTCTAATCTTTATGACTCTTGGTCTAATCTTTAGACCTCTATGAAGGTCTACTCTTCCATAATAAAATAGATATCTCTTGAAGATGGTCAAAGTATCATTTTTTGCCCTCCCTTTCTTTGGTACCAGGAGTATGATTTCACATATTAATATGAGGTGACTAATAAATGTTGACTATCTAAATGTAAAAATTTCTTATTTTCCAACTTTTCTTTTTCTTCTCTGACTTTGGTTTGGAGCCTCCATCCCAAACCCCCTTTTCCACATCCTAGCTTTCTTTGCTTCCAGTTCTTCATGACCCTTGTTTACACATTATATGTCCAGATTTCTAGTCACTTATTTGATAATGATGTGATCTTTACAAAAACCTTCCTTCTGCTTTAGTCTTTGTTACTAATCTACCTACACGGCCTTTGTCTTAGTCAATTTTCTGTTGCTATGACAAAATACTTGAAGCTCCATAATTTGTAAAGGAAAGAGGTTAATTTAGCTCAGTGTTTGGAAAGTGAAAGACCAAGATAGGGTAGAGTCATCTGTTCATCCTATGGTGAAGGTTACCCTGGCTATATCACAACATGGCACAACAGCAGGGAAGCAGAAATGGGGAGGACCAGGTGTGGAGTGTAGCTCAGAAATAGAGCATTCACCTACCATGTCCAAAGCCCTGGGTTCCATTTCCAGTGTTGAAAAAAAAAATAAGGTAAAGGAAAGAAAGGGCAAATGAAATAAAGAAAATTAGAAGGACTGTATGCAAGAGGGTCTAAGAACATAGGGTGGACTTAGTTTATAACAATCTGCCTTCAGGAGACTCCAGGAAATCATCATCAATCTCTTCCAAGGGTGGAGCCTCCATGACTTAATTACCTTTCACTCTCCTCCCCCTACCCCAACCCCAGCCAGTGATTCCACCACTGCCCAACATAGCCATACTAGGAACCAATCTTCCAAAAAATGAACTTTTGGGGACACACTCAAGATATACCCCAACTTTACCAGTTTTCAGCAAGCCACTACCTTGTTGGAACCACAGCTTTTTCATCTGCAAAATGAGGCAGCTGAGTCACCTATTTCCATTTTGTTATCTAAATTCCAGAATTCAGAGGCAGCCTCCTTTTCCTGGATACCTCCGTGTAAGCTCTGAAATGAATTGGGAAATAGAACATTTTCAGACAAATATATGTGGTACTTGAGGTTTTCTGTGGGATTCCTCCTGAGGCATGAGGACCCCGGATGTCATGCTGAATCTGTCCCAGTGTTTAGAATTAGCCCCGCTCTTATGGTGTCGATTCTCTCTCCACAGACAATAGCAAAGCATCAGACCAGTGTTCTTATATGCCAAATTACCTCTTCTTTTTCCTTTTAAACATGAAAACATACTCTCAGGTGCCTTCTAAGTAGTTAGGTGCACATACTGTGTAGACACTTAACTTCCTCTGGAAAACAAAATTGCTTATTCCATTCTTAACTTTGCGTGGACTGAGCTAGTATACAGAAAACAAGGGTTTCAACAGAAGGAAAACCAACTGTGATTATTGGGACTTTGGGCGTAGTTGATTCCAGCTGAGTCCCTGACTTAATGTGATAGTTTAAAAAAAAAAATTTAGCATTCCTTTGACTCATCTGTCTTTCCATAAAATGGATATAGATAATGATACTTTGTTTCTGAGAACATTTTATATAGGAACGTTCAATGGCAGGAGTCTGCTTGCAAGTAGTAGGTACCCACTTGTTAGTTGTATGCCCAAGACAAATCACTTAACTTTTCTAAACCTCTTAAAGGTGGTAACTCCCACTCATGGGAGTGTCATAATGATTTTTTCAAAATTCTAACAGTGGGTGGGTGTTCAAAAAATATTGGTAGTTGCTAATGTCTTGAGATCATGCCCAGACTAAAGGAATATGTTTTTACATTGTTAAGCTTCCATGATACAGAGCATGCTGACTACTGCTATAGTTAAGTATGAGAGAGAACACAGGGGGTGGCCCAGTTTTTTCTTAGAAATTCTGACTCTTGGAAGAAAATACTAGATAAACAGAGCAGCACCTCATTTGGCTGGGCTCTAGCAGCTTTTGTTACTTTTTGAAAATCATTTTCCACTCTCTTTGCCCTTCTTTTCTTGCCTATAATTTAAGGGTCTCAATTAGGTGCTTGTCAAAGTTTCTTCGGGCTCTACCTATGTTAGGGGTGAGAAATTGAGCTTTTCTCTTTTTCCCAAAAGCAATCAGTAGAAATTTTATGGTTTCAAGATTCAAGTAAATTGTTACTGAGCCCTGAAGGCATAATGGGAAAATTCAGGTGTATTAAATCCATTGTACAGTAGGGAAACCTTCGTTTCAAGGATGCCAGCAGCAACGTCTTATTTGTTATTTTAGTAGCACGTGTGTATTTTGTATTTTGGCCAGTGTATTCACCAAGTCTCAAAAAAATATTTATGCCATTCTTTGTTCTACTCAAAAACCTAAAGACATAGACTCTCAAAACAACACATGCATTTCATTCTTTTTTTCTTTTTTTGCACTGGGGCTTGATAAACAACAGGGTATGCTAATAATAATCATTATGTGGATTTTTTTATGATAAAAGTATATCTATGCCAAATTCTCTAGGCACCTAAGAATGCCAAACTGAATATATTGCCTAATAAAAGGGCAGCCTAGCTCTATAAATCTCAAGCATAGTGAAGAAAAATTCTCCATAACCACCATCAACTGCATAATAAATAAAGCAACTATTCACCCATGTAAAACAAAGGAAAGAAGGAGCTTTAAAAAGCACCAGTACTTTGTATCTGAGGACTTTCAAGCAGAAGCTGAAGACCTGGAAAGGTGTTGCATGCTGAAATGGTCTACTAGGCACTCAGAAGTGGAACCACACCTTTCCTTATGTGTTGGGTGGACTGACCTGCCATTGACATCTTTACAGATGCAGAATTCTCTAGAAAAGGATCTATGTGTTGTGGTGATGCACATTCCCAAAATTTCAGGAGTTTAACACATCAGAATCAACTTCATACTCACGCTGACTTCAATGTGCACTGTGGCTTTTGGTGTTAAGTCCTGTGCAGATTTGAGGTTTGCAGTTCTCCTCCCATGTCAACTTGGAAATCTTGGCTGGGTTTTGGCTGCTTCCCTGTGGTAACTCTGACATTGTGGTGCTTTTCACCTCCAACCAGGTAAATAATGCAGAATGGTAAGGAACCATAAAGGGATCACATCCTTTCCAATTCTGCTCAGAGCTCACTGGTCAGGACTAGCCTCCTGTCCCTAACTTTACTAGAGAGACTGAAATCAATAGGTTCACATGGTGCACCCTCCAGTTTAATCACAGTTGATCTCCTTTATTCATAAAGGTAGGTATCTTGGTCAGCTCAGGATGCTATAACAAACATATCATAGCTTGGATGGATGAACCACAGAGGTTTATTTTCAGAGACATAGAGACCCAATGTCAGAGTGCCAGCATGCTCTTCCAGAACACAGGCCATTGATTTCTTGCTGGACGTTTGCATGATAGCGAGCAGGGAGGGGAAGCCGGCTCCTTGCTAGTTCTTCTAAGAGCAGTGATACCATTCATGAGTGCTCCTTCCTCATGCCTCATCTCATCCTCATTACTTCCCATCCCCCCAGTTCTTAGTACCATTGTCTAGTCACATACATCAACATGGAAATTGGGTAGTGGAGATATTCGTTCCACTAAAGCAATGTTTGCCTATGTCTCTTATCCTGCTACCTGACCTTGAAAATTTCACATGCCTTCTTTGACTACCATATACTCAAGAGTGAACTTAAGATAACTGTGTTTGCAATATGGTAGGATTGTGTGAAAAATAAGAGGAAGGATGAACATAAGCATCCCACACTGCACCAGGCAAATATGAGATTGTGTGGTGTAAGGAGTATGGGTCCTGGTGGCATGGCACCTTTGTTCAAATTCTGACATCCACCCTGTTTTGAGCTCCTTTTGTCAAGTTACTTTGTTTTTCCATGTTTCAGATTTTCAGTTATTTAAATGGAATAATGATATCTGCCCTAAAACCATCAGAGGTGAGTTATGAGTCTCTCTTAGTTGATAGGGTCAAGAGTGTGGTCAAACCATTGAGCATTCAATAAGTAATGCATTGATACACAGCTTAGATTGAGGGTCTGATGTCCCCACCCATCCTCTGTGATAGATAAAATGAGCTCAGTAGCAAGTAACAGGTGACCTGAATCAAAGTAGATTTAAACAATGAAGAAATTTATTATCTTCCATAAAAGCAAGACCAGAGCAAGGTTAATGGGGCAGATCTTTAATGATTCAGTTTTGTATCATCTCTCCACATTGATATCCTTGGTCCAGAAAAAAAAGTTTGCAGGAGATCCGATGGTGCTCTACAAAACATTAAGAGAAAGAAAGGGATTGTACTTATTGGTTTTCTTTATCATGAAGCAGTTTCACTGAATTCACCCTACCTTTGCTTCTTCCCAAGGAAGTCCCGCCAAAACTTTTCTGCCAGAATTGAATCACATGCCCGTTAGAAAATTTATCACTAGCAAAAGACATTCTATTGCCATCATTGTCTTGGATTAAACATATTGCATGGAATTTACAATATTGAGGAATTAATCCGAATGATATGCAGGCTAATGTTGTTTTCAAGTCTTTTTTAAAGAAGGAAATACTTCCTTCTTCTGATGGCATCTATAATATAGACTCTTGGAATCCAACAAGGAATTTAGCTTTATTGCACCTAAGGGTCCCACTTAATTCCTGGTGAGAATTTCAGGTAGACAACCCTAGTATGGCCATCTAGACATGTGAAATGAACAAGGACATTTTAGGCATTCACATTTAGATTCCCATTCTGTGACTCAAAGCACAAAGGTTGTAAGACACTCTCTTAGGCTTCAATTTCCTTTTCTGTAAACAGATATTGAAAACTACCTCATGAGTCTTTTGAGATGACTGACTAAATTAGCTAATACTGAAAGCCTGATCTATAGTTGGGCCTCTATAAGTGGTATTATTGGAAATAGCATGAATATTAGTGTCAGTAAAATGAAGAATTAAAAAAAAAACTATTCTTGGTACCTCATCTGACATCACTTTTCTCCTGGTCACATTAGGGCTACATTAGGTAATTTCCTTTCCAACAAACCCTCTGTTGATATGGATGGTTCTCATGTTTTTTTATGCAAATATGGCTTGAAATATATGTTTTTCCTCATTTCTTAAGTACAGGGTCATGGTTAAGTAAATTGGGGGAGCCTGCATGATAGAAGAAAGTTAATCAAGTATTAAAAATGTTGCTTGTGCAGCATATATTATATTAAAATGTCTTCAAAGCATACACAGATGATCTCAGATATGCAAAAGAAAAATATTTGGAGGGAAAAAAACAAATTTAACAAACTTTGCTTCTCATCAATGAGAGTGTAGATGCTATTTTTCTCTCATTATATACTACTGTAATTTTTTTCAGATGTATTAATGGCATAATAAAAAACACATAGAATTTAGAAATATCATAGTAGACATACATATATAGGTGTGTGTGTGTGTGTGTGTGTGTGCATCTCCATTGTTGAGCTTCACCATAAAAACCTGATCTTATGATGGGCTCACTACATGAGCATTACCTGTTGACTTTCCTTCTAGAATTCCAGGGGCTAGATACCACTATCACCATCATAATTTTCATATGATGAAGTTGAGTCTTTTTTTTCAGATCTTATTTTTTAATTTTTTAAAAAATTTTTACAGACTTCATTTTGATTCTTTGTACATAAATGGGGTACAAGTTTCATTTCTATGGTTGTGCATGATATACATTCATACCATTCATGTAATCGTACATGTACATAGGGTAATAACATCTGTGTCATTCCACCATTATTCATATACCCTCCCCTCCCCTCTCATTTCCCTCTTCATAATCTAATATTCCTCCAATCTTCTCTCATCCCCCTCCCCAACCTGATTCTATATCATCATTCACTTATCAGGGAAAACATCCAGCCTGTGTTTTTTGGGGATTGGCTTATTTCACTTAGCATGATAATCTCCAATTCCATCCATTTATCTGCAAATGCCATGATGTTATTCTTCTTTATGGCTGAGTAGTGTTCCATTGTGTATATATACCACAGCACAAGAAATTAAAGCAAGAATCAATAAATGGGATGGACTCAAACTAAAAAGCTTTTTCTCAGCAAAGGGTACAATCAATAATGAGAAAAGAAAGCCTACAGAGTGGGAGAAAATCTTTTCCACATGCACTTCGGATAGAGCACTAATCTTCAAAATTTATAAAGAACTTACAAAACTTCACACCAAAAATACAAAGAACCCAATCAATAAATGGGCCAAGGATCTGGACAGACACATTACAGAAGAGGATGTACAGGCGATCAATAAATACATGAAAAGTGTTCAAAATCTCTAGTAATTAGAGATATGCAAATTAAAACAACTCTAAGCTTTCATCTTACTCTGATTAGAATGGCTATTATCAAGAACACAAATAATAATAGATGTTGGTGTGGATGTGGGGAAAAAGGCACACTTTTACATTGCTGGGGGAGATGCAAATTGGTATAGTCACTTTGGAAAGCAGTGTGGGGATTCCTCAAAAACCTTGGAATATACCCACCTTTTGACCCAGTTTACTCCTTGGTTTATACCCAAAGGACTTAAAATTAGCGTAGTACATTAATGCAGTCACATCAGTGTTCATAGCAGCTCAAGTAACAATAGCTAAACTGTGGAACCAACCTAGATGACCTTCAACAGATGAATGGATAAAGAAGCTGTGGGAGTTGAGTCTTGAAGGAAGGAAATAAATTTCCAAGATCCCTGTTCATCTGGAGGAGCTGGAATTGGAAACCATAGGTGTTAACCCCCAGCACAAATGATGAGGACCACATCCAATTCCTCTCCTTTTGTAAAACCACATATAGATGGATTACCTGTTTGGAACCTTATAGAGGCAATTTAAGAATAGAGTTTGGTTGGGGCAGATGTTCTTTGATTGCTTGAGAGAGTAAAGTGAGTGTGTGTTTTGTTTGTTTTTGACAGAAATTAATGTGAAAATAGATGAGGAATAGGGATTTTTCTGCAGATAAAACAAGAGAGAGAAGGGTGAACACCAAGAGAAACAGCAGAAGTGATTTGGTTTTCCTCTTTACATAGCTGCATTGGTACAGGAAATATTGGTTGGCTAATTCAGTTGGAGACTGTTACGTACTAGACTTTTCAACAGCTTCCAGTTCACACAACACTGGGACACAAATGCTATTGCATTTTAGCCTCTGCTACAAAGCTTGGAAATTAAGAGTAGAAGCTAGTTTTATTTGGGATGGGAGACATATGTGATTTGTTTGAAAGTTAAATTATTAAAAATATAAAGTAAACTGAAATCCAAACATAGAGCAAAAGCTCACTGCTTATGTCAAGATAAAATTTGTGCTGATGTTTTTAGTACCTTGGTGACTTTAGCAAGGGTTCTATAATACTGAGCTATGATGACATGCGTTGCTTGAGTTAAATTATTTGGTCAGAGTTAAATCAGATTTTCCACATATCTGTGAGTGTTTTTTTGCTGTAGAGTAATTTGATGGTCTGGCTGTGCAAAGCTTTCCTTTGAATTCAGTTATATCATGAAGGCATATGTTGGGGAAGAGAACATTCTCACACTGACACACTCAAAGCAAAACAAAGAATAAAACCATACAACATTCTGTTAGTGTCTGTGGATTTTATATGTGTCATGGTGAAGAAAAACACATGCAATGAATATGTTTGTAATGGACTTACTTAGGTGACATGAAAGGAATAGAACTCAGGGAATATAAGATGTGCTGCATACCATATTATTTTAAATCTTCCATCTAAAACTATAGATGTTCCCTGAACTGACGTATGATTTGGTGAGGGAGCCGGATACACCCTGAGGTACTGAGATCCATCAGATCACAATGCCTCTGGGGAGCTGAAGTGACCTGAGATGTTCCAGCTCACCAGTTCTTGCAATCACACCAGAAATATTTTAGATGCCATGCACATTATAGTAGGCACCATTTTATTATAAAGAATTGGACAAAGGGGAAAGGGGACACTCTTGCATGAGAGAGTGGATCCTCAGAGGAGAGAGACAGCATACCTTTCCTGCCCTCCTGATTTATTGAGGGTCCCAGGGAAGTTGACAGAGAGTCCTGCACCAGTCCTCCTCTTGACGTTTAACGGTGCAAAGTTGCATCACTTTTAAGTCCCCATGGGGCATGGACTTACCCCATGGAAGGGAGATCTTACTATTACAGTGACATGCTGAAGATCCCAGGCAACACTGGGTCACTTTAGATCATGCTGATTGGTTCTAACTGGAATCTTTTCTTACAGATTTTATTGTTATGGGTCTTTGCGTCTAATTATTTTATCTCCCTGAGTTCTGAACTACAGTCTGTGTAAAAGTCACAAGACTTTCCTCTCTGCCCTCTCTGCCTCAGTTCAGGGCAACTTGTATTTCTTTTCGTTGGCCAGGAGGAGTCTTCTGGGCTTGCATTTCTGCTGCAGATAACAGGTTGCTTGCTATGGAATGAAGCAAATCCTACTGACTTAAGCCAAGCAGGGCTGCAGTTAAATTGCTTTTTAAAAGAAAGTATGTGGGGGGCAGCACAGTGGCCCAGTTTATAGAGTCATCCCATTAAGTTCATATTTCCATGGCTCATATCTGTTACCTATGATGTCATAACAAAAGAGTGAAGACACTTTGGGCTTGGTCACCAGAGAGGTAGTACTTGGTAAATATGTACATATTTTTAATTTGTTTTAATTAGTTGTATATGACAATAGAATACACTATGATACATACATAAATCTTACATAAATGGAGTATAATTTCTCATTTTTCTGTTTGTACATGATGTACAATCCCACTGGTCTTGTAGTCATACATGTACACAGGGTGATAATGTCTGTTTCATTCTGCTATCCTTCCTACCCACTTACCAGCTCCCCCACTTCACTCCCTTCTACCTAATCTAAAGTCACGATTCTTCCCTAGCTCTGTTCCCTTATTGTGAGTTAGCATCTGCATATCAGAGAAAACATTCAGCCTTTGGTTTTTTGGGGGATTGGCTTATTTTGCTTAGTATGATATTCTCCAGCTCCATCCATTTACCAGCAAAAAGCATAGTTTCTACATTTGCTGTGTCCATTCATCTGTTGAAGGACCTATGTTGGTTCCATAGCTTTGCTATTGTGAGTTGAGTTGCTATAAATGTTGCTGCGGCTGCATCACTGAAATATGCTGATGTTAAATCCTTTGGGTATAAACCAAGGAGTGGAATAGCTGGGTCAAATGGTGGCTTCAGTTCAAGTTTTCTGAGGAATCTCCATATTGCTTTCCATAATGATTAATATATCTTTAACATTATACAGGATATTTAGGGTTTCCACCTGCTCAATATCCAACCCACTTATGTCTAGGAAGAATACTCAGATTTTGGAAACATCATATTTAGTCCTTCTCAGTACCATGGAAATGATTCCACTTCAGTGTTAGGAATTAAGTATGTGACCAGGCTTGGTCACCAAGTTTGCTTCAGGGATAGTAAGAAGGCCCAAAGTAGCCTAATCTGAATCATAGTCTCAATGACTTACCTATCTTTTCTATTTCCTAATTATTGAGGGAGATATAATTTTCTATTTAATTTAAAGATCTGAGTATAGATATCTTCAGATAGTGAAGGAGGAATATAGACAATATATAGAAGCATTTTCTTAGAATGAAAACAACACAGAGGGAAACAGAGAGAGAAAACATGACGAATAAAAGCTACATCTCAAATACATGTGAAAAAGTCATAGACTGAGCCAAGTCTGAAATCATGCATCTGGATCTTTAAAATACATAAACTGATAAAGTTAACTTTTTAAAACTTTGATTTGAGCTGCACTTTTTTTCATGCAAATATGAAAATCTACATTTGTGTGTATATATGTATATATAAATGTATATATATACATGTATGTGTGTGTATATATATATATATTCGTGTGTGTGTAAAAAAATATATATATGTATGTGTGTGTGTCATTGCATAAGTAGGAATAGTATATATATGAATGTATATATATATACATGTGTGAGAATATATATATGTCCATATATATATATATCCATGCATAAATAGGGATGGTGCGGGAGAGGGTGTTACTATAATTGAAACATTGAACTTGGTACAGGCAAAAATAAAAATAATGTTGTAAATTAGATAAAAAATACTCACATAGTTGTATTGCCAAATGGAACACTTTGTTTTAGAATTAATAAAAGGAGCCAGTTTCTCTTGTAACAGATGATAGGAGATATCAAGATCTATTCCTTGAAAGTACGTATGCATTTTAAAATGTTTCTGCTAAGATGTTTGCTGCCAGTCGTAATGAAACTCCCTTATATATGACATTTCTTTCTTTTGTGCTTTAAGGATCTTTTCTTTGTCTTTGACTTCTTAATTTTGTTGTAGCATGTCTGGGTATGGTCTTATATGGGATAAATCTGATTGGAAGTTTTTCCTCATATTTGAAGAATATTATGCTTGCCCTTCCTTCCTTCCTTCCTTCCTTCCTTCCTTCCTTCCTTCCTTCCTTCCTTCCTTCCTTTTTCTTTCTTTCTTTCATACTGGGGATTGAACCCAATCCTTTTTATATTCTTATTTTTAATCAGAGTCTCACTTAGTTGCTGAGGGTCTCACTAAGTTGCTGAGGCTGGCTTTGAACTTGTGATCTTCCTGCCTTAGGCTCCTGAATCACTGAGATTACAGGTATGCACCAGGCACCCTGCTCTATTATTTCTTTCTTTTTTAATAACTGAAATCAAATGCAAGTCATTCTTTAGCTGTTTTTCTTCATTCAGACTCTTTAACATTCTATCACTCTTCATCCAAATTGTGCCATTTCCTATGCTAAGACATTAAGCACAGGTTTAAATCTTTATGTTTCTAGGCTTTCATGATATTGCTCTGAACATTCTGAGATGCTTCTGTTTTTATGAGCTTGGTGGGTTAGATGAACATCATGGTTAAAGAAGCTGTAGGATTGCTATAGATACTGGGGAGACATAGCCATGAGTGTTGTGTTGAGCAGAGTGCTATTATTTCTTTACATAAGTTTTATTTCTCCTTATCTTTTTTCTCTTTCCTAAACTCCCGTAAAGTTGATGGTGGCTTATTGGATGTTGTTCCATAACTTCCATAAGCTTTCTTCATTCGCTTTCATCCTGTTCTTTTTCTCCTTCACTTTTGACTATGTCTTTTCAAATAACCTGTCTTTGGGCCCATGAATCCTTTCTTCTGTTTGATTGACACTCTACGGCACTTGTCCATTTTACTCACTCGATGTTTCGACTCTAGAATTTCTGGTGTTTGTGTGTGTGTTTAATTATCTCTGCTAAATTTTCCATTTTGTTATTTATTGTTTTGCCTTCCTGAGAACTATTACTTTGAATGGTTGCCAAGCAGTTCATAAATCTTCATTTCTTTAGGGTTGGTCACTACTGTTTAGTTTTGTCCCTAGATTGGGCCTGGAGAATAAGTTTGTGGAGATTGGCTTGTTACTGGGGACAGGGATGTCGGGGGAAGTCGGGCACTGGTATGCTTCTGGATGCTATGTCTTCTGGTACTGTTCTGGAGTCTAGGGCCATAAGGGCTTTCTTGGTACTGGATTTTACTGGTATCTGCCCAGTTTTGGTATAAAAGGCCAAGTCCAGTGCCCATTTCCCTCTCCGTCCTCAAGTAAAGAGTGTCTTTCTCTACATTGCATTGCCTGACATGAGTAATATAAGACTGTCTTTCTTAACTTACATGTGTCTTATTTTCATGCATCATTGAGATGTTATAATCTTTGAGCTGGTTTCCTTAGTTTTTTGAGGGTATATTTGTGCAGGGGTCCTTGTTCAAATTGATCAAATAGATGTTTCTGGGAGGGAGGGAGGAGCTCTGGAAAGTCCTGCTCGACCATCTTGATGATGTCTGACCTAGAGTTATATTCCTTTGCAATATTTCAAGCCTCTTTTCCATGGATGTTTTCACCCTAGAGAACTTGGTTTGGGGAAAAAAAAATCAGAATGCTGGACATTTTCCTACCCTTTGATGTGAAATTAAATGTAAGCTTTTATAGTGTTGTGCTCCAAGTAGATGCAGCTAGAACAGCGATTGGCACATAGTAGGAGTTCAAAAATATTTTGTGAAAGAAAAGAAAATGGAAGAGCCAGTTGTTGCAAATGAAGGATATAATATTATATTTTGAGCATGTCTGATATGTTCAAGTTTCATCTTTTCCCACAATTATAAAGACAGAGCTGAAGACTCAGGTGCCAGACAGAATTATCGTCATTCTTTGCACATCCAAGCAAAGACCTGGAACCACTTAAATGTGAGTGATGACATGTGCATATCTATTTCAACAAAGATTCCTCATTTTTTTCCAAAGACATATATAAAATTTCCAATGGAGAAGTGATTAACCTAGCAAAAATAGGTAAAGAAAAAAAAAAACAAGAAATAGAGAGGTTAGAAATATCTCAAGAATTGTTAGGATAATTTGGAAAATTAAAAAAAAATGATAAGCCCTTTTTTGCATACTTATTGTCTATCTAAAATTTTAATCACTATTTCCTCATGTAGTTCTAATTGGAGGTATGATGGCATATTTTGAAAGCAAATGGCAGGTTTGTGGAGAGGGTACAGTGAGGTTAAGTGCCTCTGGTAGGTAACAGGAGAGAACAGTGGTCTAAAATGCACATAAGCTGTCAGAAGGTAGAGACAGACCATTCTCAGGTTATGTTGTACAATCTTGTATCAACCTCTGACCTTGCACAGTCAATTTGAAGAGGTGAGAGACTCTACATTTAGCCTCTGTTCTGAGCATTGCCCTTAACTTCTTGCTCTGCCAAGACCTCAGTTAACCCTAGACTCTCACTCTCAGCTCTCCTACAGGAGAAGTCACAGAGTTCCAAATTCACTTGCCTGGTACCAAGGAGTCCAGGCAGCCACTATGGGCTGAGTGAATCTACATTTGACAATGAAACTCTCTAGAGAACCCAAAAAGACAGGGTGTGGGAAGCATGCATTTGTAGAAAAAAATAAAAAGTTTCCAGGTAATTGTTAACTCCTGCCATCTTACCCACAAAGAGAGATGGTGATATCCTTGCTACTTGAATTCACAAAAATGAGGATAAACAATAATTCATTGGATGATCTTGATATAATCTTGATTTAATCCAGCCAGGTAAAGCTAGAGGAATAATCCTATGTACATCTGTGTTATTTCTCCATCCTTCTCATGGGAGACACAAAAGTTATAATCTTAGAACCCTATAACACACATAGTTCTATCCATGAAAACATCAAGTCTGTATATAGACATGGGTGGAGCAGATTCTCTGAATTACAACTCTTCTGTCCATAAGATCCTGAGATCATTCCCTTGGGCTGCTATACAATTGGATTTAATTAATCTCCTTACATGACACTACACTGCAAAAAATGTATGTCCTTCATTTCCCATGAAATTCTTCTTCCCTTCTGCAGAAGTTCTTATTTTAACTTATTTGTTATGATTTAAATGTGAGGTGTCCTTCAAAAGCACATGTATGAGACAATGCAAGAATGTTCAGAGGTGACATGATTAGGTTATAAGAGCTTTAACCTAATCTGTGGATCAATCTACTGATATGGATTAACTGGGTGATAACTGTAGGAAGGTACAGTAACACTGGAGGAGATAGGTCACTGGGGGTATGTCTTTGGGGTTTACCTTTTGTCCCTGGTGAGCAGAGTGAAGCTCTCTTTGCTTCCTGATTACTATGTCCTGAGCTGCTTTCCCCTTCCACACCCTCTGCCATGATGTTCTGCCTCACCTTGGGCCCAGAGCTATCGAGTCAGGCAACTATGAACTGAACCTCACCTCTGAAAATGTGAGCCAAAATAAACTTTTGCTCCTCAAATTGTTCTTGCCAGGTCTTTTGGTCACAGTGACAAAACTAACCAAAACATTGTCTAAAAATATAACTGATTATTAGCCAATAGTTGGTTAGACAGTAGTACTGTGAATGAGCTAAGATAAAAAGAAGAACTGAAGACAGTGGGATAGAGTTTCTACTCTGCAGGACAGTGACCATTTTCCACATGGAGTGACAGATTTTATTCTGAATAAATATTCACAAAAGATCTATGCTCAGAGGAAATTGGCAAGATACTATTTGTACTTGTATATTGAGGAACCAGAGACTGGAAGAGAAATTAACAATATGTAGGAAGGATTGAGCATCCTATAAAAGTAGGACCTCTTCATTTTTTTTTTTTTTTTGTAATTCCAAGATCAGAAAGATCCTAAACAAAATAAAAGAAAAAAAGAAATATTTTAAGAGGTTCTTGTCTTCAGAAGGTCCCAAGAAAACTTGGAAATGAATAGAATAGTACACAGAAGGAGTCAGCAAACTATGGCCCCTGGACCAAGTTCAGCCTGCAGCCCCTCAACCCACCTAGCCCCACCTATTCATTTACATTTTATCTATGGCTACTTTAGCTCTACTAAGCAAAGTTGAGTAACTGCAATAGAGATTATGTACCCAAACGGCTTAAAATATTTAACATCTGGCCCTTTAAATAAAAAAAAAAATGTAGCTATTCTCTGTTGTATAAGAAACTCAGACGAGCAAAGTGAAAAATTTTTTTTTCAGTGAGGGGTCCCAGAGATTGAACTCAGGGGCACTTGACCACTGAGTCATTTCCCCTGCCCTATGTTGTATTTTATTTAGAGACCTGGTCTAAGTTGCTTAACGTGTTGCTTTTGCTGAGGCTGGCTTTGAACTTGCAGTCCTCCTGCCTCAGATTCCTGATCTGCTAGAATTACAGGAGTGTGCCACTCTGCCACTGTGCCCAGCAAAAGTGAAACTCTTAGAGGATAAATTTTCTGACTTTGCCTTGCTCACTTTTTAAAAGACAGAAATCTCCGTTTGGAAGCAATGGAGAAGAAAATGATTTAATTTCCAAAAATATTTTGTAGAAACACACCCTTATAAATAAGTACTATAAAGGGAATTAGAGCTTGATGGAGAATTTATGGATTATCTCATTAAAATAATCATGAGTGGGAGGCATTAATATTCTGAGTTTAGCAGTTCATAATAGCTACTGCAAAGCCATTTTAACGATCATCAACAAAATACTGCTACCTATTTCTTTTTTAAATACATGGTAGAATTTTCAGATTTCATCTCCATAATCTATGCATACAAAGTACATTGATGGAGAAAGCGAGTCACTGAAAGAATACAATTTTTAAGAAATAAATGATAAATCTCTATACAACAAAGCATGTTCCAACTTTTATAGAACCTTATTCATGGTCTTGGAGTACATTTGAAAGGTTCAGGCTTATTTTTACTGTACCTGAAGTCAAGTAATTCCTTTAATTGCAAACATTATGTTCATTTCCATATGCTCGTAACTTCAAATATGGTGAATAGCAGACATTTTGCAAGATTTATTGGAGTGTTATTTCCTGTAGGCATTCATTTGGCGAGTTTTTATGTGATGAATGCATTTCTAATTGGGATTATTTACATAGGCATCTGGGTCCTGGTTCAGGATGCAAGAGAGGGACAGGGAAACTCATGTTTACTAGGTGCTACATTTGATTTAACATTTTCTAGAGTGGCGGAGTATGGTTCACATAATGCCATTTCTGCAAGAGATTTGGCATAAAGGAGGTAGCTTTTATTGATCCTTCTAGCTCTTAATATCCATAATTTCATATCCCAACACAATTTATCATTACAACCCCCTGGATATGTGTTAAAGGGCAACAAAGGAGACAATAAGGAGATCACATGAAATACTAGCTAGGACTGAAGATTTGTTGATTTTTTGCGGGGAGTGGTTCAGATGAAAGGAAAGAACAAATCTACTCTAAAGAAACAAGGATTTTCCTAAATACTGGCTGTGCCCCTATGCAAGTGGCCCCTAGGGATAAAATGAGAATAATTTTTTAAAAAGGAAAAGAAAAAGTGTTCACAAATGGATTCATTTGGGAAGTATTTTTGTGCATTCATAATCTGGGCACCTCCCACCTAAGACATCCATTCAAACAGATTATTTTTGAAAAACTGCTGTCAGGCTGGATAGCTCTCTTGCCTAAAATTGTTTGGCAATTCTGACTTAAATCAAAGCAAAATCAAGAACAACAATAACAGCAATCACTTTCTCTATGTCTAAGACTGCAATGGCTGGATAGTTCTCATTTTTGTGTTCTTTATTGGCCCATAGCTCACGGGAAAGTGATATAAATGTCTGATGGGAGGAATAGGGGATGGGCTGGGTAGAGACAAGTTCAAAAGAGAATAAGGACAGAGCCTGTGGAAGTCGGCACTATCATTATTGTTCCTGTGCATTTAGGAGGAGTTATGATTGAGGCAGGAAGTTACTTAACCACGACAGAAAGGTAAGTATTTTGCAAATGCGTATGTCATCTGAGGAAGAGAGGGATCTCCTCTCATGATTGTGCAATTTCCAACCCAGAGGACATCTAGTTTTTCAACACCCAGTGTAGTCTAAATGAAAAGGCAGTAAAAAGTTACAAAAGCAGGGTCTATCCTGGTTTCTCTCTTGTCCTGTGGGATGACCACGTGTTCTGTTTATCTATTGCAACATAACAACCCACCCCAACATTAAGTGTCTTAAAACAACAGTGATTCATTTTCACTTCTGTTGCTATAAGTGGGCTGAGTACTCCTTCTTTATCTGGTGTAGGCTGAGGTTGCTTATGTGGTTCATTTAGCTGTGAACTTATAGGCCTGGAATATTTGAGATGGCCTCACTCTCAGCTCTGGGTCCTGGGCTCTGTCTGTTGTGGTGAGACCCCGTTATTCTCCATGAGGCCTCTCATTGTCTTCATGATGTCTCTCTCACCAGGAGGAGCTCTGTTCCTGCTTTCTTGTCTTCTTGAAAGATTTCAATTAAGAGACAGAAAAAGCATAGAGGGTTTATTTAGTGACATGAAAGTAGTTCCAGGGAGTATCTGCAACAGAATGCCCCAAGGGAGGAGGCAGCCTTGCTCTTCCTATTGTGGGTTTTATGGCCTCCCATTTCATGAATTATTCATTTGCTGCCATGGCTTAGTGCCTTAGTGCTCTGAGCATGCTCCAAGACTGAAAGGTCCCTAAGGTTGGTTAAACTTCTTTTTTTAGTTTTAAGAAAGTGCCATCTAGCCTCAAGGGGGTAGTTGAAGGGCAAGATTTCTTGTCCTCCAAGGTGAAATGATCTTTGGTCACTCAATATGGAGTGAGCCCCATTCTCCCTTCCTCCATCATCTTGGTCACATCAATCTACATACTCTAACATCACCTTATTAAGCAGCCTTGGTCCTAATTATTTGTATATTAGAGCAAAAGTCAGTGCCAATCAGACCTCTTAAGGGAAAGTTCCAGATCTGGAATAGTGTTATTTCTACCACATATTATTTGTTACATAAGGACAAGGTAAAGACAGGGGTAACTGGACAGGAGAAGCTACCAGTACCTACAGCCTGGTCATCCACAACTGCCTATGGAGAGAACATGCTACACCTTGATTAGTAGAACTGTTCAGGAAATGCCAAGTTCAGATCTTGGAAAATGTCAAAATACAAAAGTAGGGTACTTGGTTCTGTGGGGTAGGGATGATGGTCTTGAGGAAAAACACGAAAATCTGCAGTCATGAAAGTTTGGAAAACGCAAGTATGAACTATTCAAGCATCCTTCCTACTTGCAGAACTTCTCAGAGCCTTTGCTAGGCTAATGTGCATTGTGAATATCAAAATAATAAAAATCGTATGCAGCATTCCCAAGTGGATTTCATCTTGGTTCTCCTTTTTCATGGAACACTAAAGGAATAAAACACCATGGAAGACATTTGAGAAACTACGGATGTGACATGAAATGTAGCTAGATAAATGGTACATATAACATGTCCTTGGAGATCTGAAAAAAATAAGGGAAGTCAAGGGAAAGCTGTCAAAGCATAATGAGTTTTGCAAAAAAAAAAAAAAAATGTCCAGTATTTGGAAGCAGGACACTTAAATACTATACCTGACTCTGTGGGTGCAAGGGTTCTCTTCTCTCTGAGCCTTAGATATGTGGTATGCAAATAATAATGCCATGTTGTTATACAGAATGATTCAAGGGTTCAATTACAATATAATTTCCAAATTTTTCGGGATCAAAATACTGTTATTATTTTCCTGTCTACACCATGATCTGCCTTTGCCTACCACACCAGGGTCAAAGAAAGATAAGGAACTTGATGTAATGTAAATATTTATGCACCAACTACTTCATTTTTTTGTTAATAGCTGTTCAAGTAGATTCCATCTTTGGTCCCTCCCATCTTTGGTGCCAGCATTAGCAGAGGATTCTACGACATGGATTTGGAGCAGAATAATTAGATCTCCTGCTGGATGTTTCTTTGATCTCTTAGTTTTGAAATCTGCTGTTCTCTTCATCTTCATTCTTACCACATCTTTCTATAAAAGAGCACAAGAGGAAGAAGAGATAATGTTCACCTCAGACTACGATGATCATGAGACAGGCTTTAAAAGTAAAAACTTTTAAGAGTGATGAATCAAGAACATGACATTTGTACCATGATACAATGATTCTTGCCTTCTGTGTTCCCTCTATGAAATATGGACATTCTTTTTCTCTTTGACTATCAGATCTGTCTTAATACTGAAGGATGTTTTCATCCTTCTCTTTAAGATTGAGCTACTTTAATGTGATGAATCTTGCAAGACTTTCCATAGTTTTGTTCTCACCTATCGTAACAGAACCTGTCGATTTGCAATTATTGAACACTTAAACTTATTGTTGTGAAGTGTGCAATTTAACATGTGTTAAAACTGGATTCAGGTCATGAGATACATCAGACCCAGGCTTGGCTTATAACAGGTGTTTAGTATATTTTGCATGGTTTTTTGATATGACTGTGACTTGCAGGAGCTCTTTAACGTGGTAGGAAAAATATCCACAAAGTAATATGTTTGAGAAAACTTACTCTCTACTTAAAGAGTCATAGCATATTTTACCATCTTAGTCTCTGACAGGTACTAGAGCAAGAAACGTTTATCCTTCTTTAACTCAAAGCTCTCAAGCTTATTTGGAGGTAGATTTTTAAATAAATTAATACATACTAATATGCAGGAGTGGAAAGAGAGGGTAAGACAGAGGGGTATTGGGGAATCTGCTCTTAAATGCCTCCAAATTATTCAGTTAATCAACTCTCAACTCTATAATTACAAATTGTCAGAATCCCTTCATGAATTGGTTTTGCTTATGTTTAATATATTCTGCAAATTTCATAATCAAGAAGAATCCATGGCCTACTTGAATCTAGTAATTGGAATATAAATTATAATTCTGTATGAGGTGGTTTTGAAGCTTTTTATGATCAAAGTACTGTTTTCATTATTTTCTATCAAGCACATATCTGAGTTTGCTTACCACACTGGATTCATTAATAGCTCATTTGTTTTCCTATGGTGGTTATTCTGAGACTTACCTTTTACAGGACTACCTTAGCAGCATGAGCTAACCATGGTGACTTTACAACCCCAGAAGTGGAAAGGTATTTGTTATTTGATTTAAACAGTGCAGTTTAATTAGAAGTAGATTTTAATGCAAAAGATAGCTGAGAAACCTCAATTCCCACTGTTGAAACATGCAAGCATCTGCAGTAATGCATCTCCGTCTTCCATATTAGGATCACTTGGAGATCTTTGATGAAGAAAAATGTGAATGCCTGATTCCCACTTTAAAACATGAAAGCTTGAATCTCTGAGACAAGCCTGGACTCTCGTATTTTTTAAAGCCATTAAGATTATTCTCAGTTGCAAACAAATGTTGAAGCATTCAATTCTTGGTATCACTAATTTAAGTGAAATGAATTCATTCACAGCATTCATCCAAAAAAACTGACTTTCACCCCAGTGGACCCCCATAGCCTTGAATTTGTAGGATGACTAATGATCTTCCTATATACATTGAATACATGTTTGAAGGACATAAACCTGGCTAAACGGGTACACAGTGTAGGAAAGCCATTAACATATACAGATCTATAATTTCTCCATTCTATTTGTCTTCCAATTATTTTTTTTTCAGTTGATAAAAAAATGCCTATTTCCTGGGTTTCAATCTCTCATACATTTCTATGGTAATTTGTCTTTCAAACGGTATAAAAATCTTGCCCCTTCATAATTTATTATTTATCTATGTTTGCCTCTTAATTTTAAAGTCTCTTTATAAATTACCTATTTAGTAATTTAATGTAGTTAGAATAGACTTTGAAATATACTCTGGCACGAGGAGCTACTGTGAAGAACTTTTAATATTGGTATATTGAAGTTTTATCATATGAAAGTAATTTGGAGTTAATTTCTATGACATATATGTCAGTCTGTCATGATATTTAAGGTGGATTAATGAACATAATATCAAAACTCAGCATGGAGCACAAAGCCCTGCAAAAGCCATCCTTACTCTCTGCTCCAGCTCACACCTCACCCTGTTACTGTGGCTCTGGGCTCCTAGGATCCTAATTCACTATAAGGAGCATCTGGAAAGTTCTTGATTCTGTCTCCTGCTCTCATTCACAACTTGATGAATTAACACACACTGATGACTCTTCAATTGATAAATTTAACAAGAAGAAGAAGGACAACAAATAATGTTGCCTAAATTTTTTTGCCTGCTTATATTCATAATTTTCTCATTTTTCTATATCCCCACAAAATCTTTGAATGGAACTTTTTTTTTGTCCCATTTGCATATCTGAGATATCTATCATGAAATGTGAAGAGTCTGCCCAAAGCCATGTACTTGGCAAGTGATCCCAATGGGATTTCATGATCTAGATTGGTCTTGAGCAAAAGCCCACTTCTTTATATTAAATACAATTTTATTGCTCATTTCAGCAACTTTAAGCTGTCTTCTTGCCAGCTCTGACTTCTCATCAGCAGCATTTCAAAATTTATATACATTTATTTCTATGCAATTGTTTATCATGAGTGCTAATATTTGTGTCCACATTCTTATGATGCATAAGCTCATTGAAGTATCATGCAGGATTCATGTTTGTGTCTTCAGTAGTCAGCACAGGACCAGACACAGAATAGCATGCAAACACTGCATGTTTGCATCCATGGATGGGATGAATGCCACTTGATCACATAGTACTGTCTGTTGTCTTATTTTGCTTTCTATTTAGTTATATTATATCTTTCAAAATAAAAATGTCATTATAATGTATGTAGCACCCAAAAGGGTTTGGAAGAGTCTATTTTAATTGAAGATATAGGATTATGGTTGTATGAATGATGTCACACCTCTCTGCAAAGACAAATTCTGCTCTTTTAAAATATATACTGTAGAGTTTGCATAGGAATTGTTTCCCAGCCATAAAATTATTTACTGCTGCAGTGAAGAGAAAACAAAATCAATTTCTCTCCAAAAATTTATGAGTGATCAAGATGGAGCTTTAGCTAATACATCTCAAGGAGATCTTTCAATAGACCCCTTGCTGCTGCTATATTTCTTGTGAACTACACTCCACATTTCCTAATCAGCTATATCCAGATATTAAAGTAAAATTTATGATTAAAAAAGAAAAGTCTGAAGTCCTCACATTCCATCCATTTGAATAAAATGACACAATTGTTCAGTAGTTGATTTTCCCCATTAATCGTCTTATTTCAATATTTTTTTTGTGAGCCAAAGTAATAGTTTTTCCATATTTTATGCTGTCAAGTCTAAGATGAGGAAAGTTTCCTGCATGAATAACATCAGGAACAAATATTTAAAAAGCTTGTTGTTGGCCAACTGAACATTTGAAATTTTAGAATCAGGAAAGTAAAACAAAAATTTATTTTTGTCTACAAGGTTCTAATATCAGAGATGTCATCTGAATTAAGTTGTTGATACTGCTGGGTTAGATATGTTAGAGGGAGCTTTTCTATTTTTTATTGTAAATAAGGAACATACTCTGGAAGGAAAAGCATGGTAACAGTTGTCTCAGTGTCAACACATGTACAATTCCAAGTATTTCATGGCATGGTCATTTGATCCAGTGATTTTCTTTTGGTGAAAAAAGGAAAGGAAAAAAAATGCAGGGCCTATTCTCATGCAGAAGGGCAGTAAGGAGAACAAGATGCTCAACCTCCACCTGGAAGCAAGAATGTTGGAGCCCTGCCTCTTCACCTGTCTCCCCAATCTCACCCTAAAGCCTCTTGTATGGACTCAACTTCAAATGACTGAAGCCATTTTGAGTCACAGTCACCATGCTTTCCCCTGAGTAACCCTTCCTGATTTTCCCTGCATGATTTCCTAGGACACTATCAATAAACAAAACCATCAGAGCAGTTTATGGAGCTGTACAATTCCATACACTGACCTCAGTACAGGAATGTCACTGACTCTTTGACATTAGTTTGAGATAAACCAGGTACATCCTGACTTGGGTGAAATAATTTTCATCCTGATCAATACATATGCCTCTCCTTCTGAACTAAGTTGTAGGAATCCTCTTGGTCTTGCTGATATCCAGGACCATGCTTCAACCAGGAAGTTCCTCAATAAATTGCACTCTGCACTCCTGGGTCTCTCTGCCTCTTTTCTTTGGTCTTATCGTCCCCCTGAGCTGGATCTCAAACACTGGGACAAGGGTATTCTGGAGCATCTCTTAATTCCACACACCATACGCTTCTAGTTGTATACTACAAGTTAAGTCCATCACTGCCTTCTGAAATCACAGAAATGGAGACTGAGAGAAATTGAAGGACCAGCCCCAAATCAGAGTCCTACTTATTTAACAGCCAAATCAAATATGTTTCCAATTAAAAACCTTCAAAAATGAAGGCTAAAGTATTATTTTTCAATGGAAAGATAAAAAGCAGGGAAACTACACAACTATAGAGCAACTAAAGAATTTTAGTAAAGGAAGAGAAGTCACGTGTTCTGACCTTCAAATTCTCAGTACAGAAAACTTCATTTAATATTAAGACTTAAGATAACTTCTTTTCCCATTCCTTGCCACAAGACACAGAATATTTTAATATATTGAGAGTCATTTGTAACCAAAAAAAGGTCAAAGGGGATGAGAACTACACTATTTTAAAACTACATGAGTGAGGCAAAGTCTATTACTGTCCATGAAGACATTGCTGGTCTGAGTCTAAATTATATATGTGATATGTATTGAAAGAGAGAAGGAGGGGGTTTGTTTGCTTCAGTAAGTTATTTTATGAAAGAAAAGCAAGTTAAATTTTTCTTCATCTCATTGGCTACTCAGGATAATAGTCTATTTTCTTCATTTCTACATATGTCTGCAGATATCTAGAGTGTTTATGTTTATTTCTTTATTTATTGTGTGTGTGTGTGTGTGTGTGTGTGTGTGTGCACTTGTGTTTTGCTTTTATTTTTTGGCACTTAGAAATAGAGTGTGTTTACTCTGTCCTCTCTGTTCTCTTGAGTGCTAGGAATCCTCTCTTTCAGTGTCCATTCACATTGCAGAACGCATACTTGTTGAACAAGGAGTGATGGTTATTGTCTCCAGCACCTTGTTTTCTAATACTCCGAATGGGTGGAAAAGGTAGATATCGCCGTCTTTGTTGCCCACAAAGACGCGATCCCCTGAATGTGTATGCAGCTCTTTATCTTGCGCACCCGTTCGTTTCTTTCCCGTTCCTTTCCCGTTTCCTCCCTCTCCCGTTTCATCCCGTTTCCTCCCGTTCCTCCCGTTTCCTCCCGTTCCTCCCGTTTCCTCCCTCTTCCCGCCCTCAGCGTCTGCGTTAGTTCGTGTGTCTCTGTCTGTCTCTCTCTCTTATACCCTCAGTTGACCAATCACAGAACTTCCACGTGAAGCATACCCTCAGTTGACCAATCACAGAACTTCCACGTGAAGCATACACGGGCAAGCATAGGCAAAGGCTTAAAGCACGAACCAGACACACGTGTGGCCAGTTTACAATCAATACCGCCAGGCGCCATCTTAGCCGCCCCATAGAATAGTATAGCAAACAGCTCCCAACAGCTCCCCCTTTTTTCTTTTATAAAAGAATGGCAAGGACCGTGCCTGTCTTAGGTTGAGTGGTCGATACTTGTTCTTACCCGTCCTCAAAGAATGCATAGCTCGATGCACCTTCTGTCTTAGGTTGATACAAGATCACCACTTCATTACCCGTCTTTGACCACCGGTCCGGCACACTGAGCCATACAGCAGGGGGGCTGCCCGACTCTGTGGCAGACAAGGCTGATGAACAGCTTGTCGATCTATTATTTGAGCCTTACGTAAGGCAATTACCCAACGGAGCAAAAACAATATTGCTATTAAACCCGTAGTTCTGTTAGTAAGATCGTTCTTCCTTAACTTCCTCTAGAATAGTGTTTCTCTCCTCGATAGAATCCTTAAATTTGTCTTTTTTAGCAGTCAAACAGCCCTTTTCCTCTCCTTGGCAAACTTTCCTTTAAATCTCGCCACTTTCTATAGAACCCGTGGACCTTGGATCGT
>JAJEJO010000354.1:403814-416131 GCA_020662805.1 Glaucomys volans | reverse complement strand
CCATCTTAGCCGCCCCATAGAATAGTATAGCAAACAGCTCCCAACAGGTAGAAATTTATAGCTGGGTCAATTGTCACAAGAGCTTTCCCTGGCAAGCCTCTGACATGACTCTTAGTTATTCTGTCTTATTTCCATCCCCCAGACTATGATAGCCCATCATTGCCTTCTATTTCCTGACCAGTTGTGTTTGGGGGTTGTTATACTCTGATGTAAAAATGAAAATGTTTATGGAGAAGGAGGTTGAAGGAAACATTTGGGAAATCACACACTCAGAGAGACATTCAAATGACAAGTTCGTGTTTACTGTTGGGCTAGAGGTAGAACTCAGCTTCTCCCACATCCAACATACAACAGAATATCAACTTGTGAAATGAGGACCAAAGAGTTGGGGAAGTAACTAAGAATTGTCTTACTCTGTGGGGAAATTACCATTCTCTAGTTCTAGTGAATTTCCATTTTTGTCCTTTCAGGCTTGGGGTTCATAGAAATTCCTCTCAAATTCAGGAGGAAAATAGTGACATGTAGTTTTCAGAGATGTAATTTTTCACTTCTGTTGGTGTCTTCATAGACATTTTGACAGAAGAATGGGAAAGATGTCATCAAGAGCTTCCTTCTAAAGGCCATTTTAAACCAACCATTTGATACAGGATGAATAGAAGAAGAATGTTCTGTGCTCAGCTCCAGAGAATTTTATTTCCCTCTTATGTAAACCACTCCATGTCAGAATAAGAGTTTATATAAAATTAATGTGTTCTATATACCAAGCCTAAATGACTTAATTTTGGATATATAGACATTTTCAATGATTAAATATTAGTATGTGGAAATTGAAGGGCCTCTCAGGAATGACAGAGCTCCCAACCCTCCTTTATGTTTTGTCTAAAGCAGGATTTAAAGGTTTTTAATAGACTTTAGAAGGGCTAGAAATCTCCATATATACTGCCTGGCTGGCCTTGATTTATTAGTGGATTTCCTGTGGAATTTTTATGCGGCACTTGATTTTCCCTGCGGGGCTTATTAACTTCTGATTGGGTCATGTAAATTTTTAGTCAAGATTAAGCACAAACAAAGACAAAATTCATTTATTTTAATAAGGAAAAATGAAGTTCTGGGGTCTCATATTTCCTTTTGCAAATAAACTAGTCTGTTGGGCAACTCTAATTTGGTGGGAAATAAAAAAAATAAATTTAATGCTCTAATTTGGGGGTTATTCATTAAAGTTTTGAAATGAGAAATAGCTCATGTATTCTTTTTGGGTCTTGGCCATTTACCCCCCTTTTTCAGCACATAGGAAAAAATTCTGGGAGAAGAATACTACTTTTCCTTGGGTTTCAGTCATTCTGCCTCAAATGCCTGGCTGTATCCATGTCCAATATAAAGATGGCATTTATGTTGGCATTTAGCAGATGGATTTGAATTTCTTAGCCAGAGAAAAACTAATGATATACTTTTACTGACAACTCTATAAGGCCATTACATATTTTTTTCCATCATTTATTTCTCTTTCTCTCCCACACACAGAATAATAGTAGTTTTAATGCAGTGAAAGGATTTCTTAAGCATAATGGCAGTATGCAATTGAGAACAGAGTATTGCCCAGACAGAAGAGACATTTAGCAGTTAGTTCTGATGGTGTGGGAAAGTTGATTGGAAATGGAGAAGAAGGAAGAAATCAACATTCCACATTTCCTGGCTGGAGTAAGTTGATGACAGATTTACAGATGGGAAAAACATGAAAGGGAATAGATTGTTGGTTGAAAGGTGAGAAAATTAATAAACTAGCATTTGGATATTCTAGCTTTAAAATACCTTTGGGACAACCAGGAGGTCATGCTGACATTTTGAAATATGGATCTTGAGCGTAGCAGACAGTCTGAGGATACCAGTATACATTTTAGAAGAGTCTGTAGAAACTCTGAATATCAGAGTTAGATTATACATTATATTTTTCTGCTCTAATTCTGGAACTTAAATGCCTCCATCTCTACATAACTATTATTGATAAATTAATGAATTTATATATTTTATATGATACAACTGATAAAATAATGAATACATATTATATAAATCAATGAATTGTATATTTTGATACATTAATGAGCCAGGGAACACATTTTAGAAGATGCTATCAGAGAGACAGAGTTACATTGGGATGAATAAGGACACAAATTATTTAAATAGAAATCCTCAATACTCTATCATTACTTATCTGTTTGTACTTTTCTGTACTTATTTATTCAGCGAGTTTATAATTTTAACAGCTTCTTTGTTTTCTGACCATCTGGTATCAGTCAGGTATTGTCACAATGCTGCTTAACAAATCACTCCAAAATCCAGTATCATAAAACTATAATTGTTCATTCTTTCTCATGTCTTCACCTTGGTTGGGGTCCAGTTGGCTTAGACTAGAATCAGCTGGGTTTGGCTTCAGGCTGCTGGATAGCTCTAGTTTTCCTCTATTGTCTCTCATCCACTTGGGAACTAAGCTTCTCACAGCAGAATCAAGAGGGCAAAGCCCTGACCTCTGCACACATGTCAAATCTTGCTTATAAAAGTCATATCGCTGGTTCCAAAATCAGGGGCAGAGAAACCATTCCCTATGCATAATCATAGAAAAAAATAACAAGAATGGTTTTGAATAATAATCCTATCTACTACATTTTTCAAAAATCAGTACCTAAAGTTTGAGACCTTCTCAAAGTGTTATGTTGATAAATCACTTACCAAAATAGGGTATTTTTCCTTGATCATGTCAATTTTAAGGGGGATCACCTTTCATACTTCTGACAAATGGACTCCATACATACTATAGTTGCCATGTATACATGAATAACTAAGTTCGGAAGCAGAAAATTGTGTTTGTTTCAAACCTTTCACACCAACTAGTATCTATTTTCAAAATTCAGTATTATATTTTGCTTCAAATTATTTTCTTTCTTTCTTTTTTTCCTGCTCCATTCTCCCTGTACCCGGCGTTCTAACTCCTCCTATGGCCACCTATCTTATATCCAGATTCAAGTCATGCCCTACTCTAATAAGCCCACATATTATTTCTGCTTGCCTACTACACAGTACCTTCTTCATTTCAAACCCTTATTCAAACATCGGTTGACTCTTTATCAAGCAGCAAATATCTATTGAGTTATCTTAAATACCAGATACACTGCCATGTGCAGGGATAAAATGTTGAACAGGGAGGGAAATCTCTTGGTTTTTACATAGCTTTATTCCAGTGGAGTCAAAGAGAAAGAAACATAAAAATGATTAAGAAATATGTTTAAAAAATCTTCAGTACACGTGCAATGCCATGAATTTAAGGAAATGATTTGACAGACAACAAGGGACTATCACATTTAGGTTGGGCAGAGGGAAAGACTTCTTGTCCCAACATGACATATGAGTTAACCCTTAAATGAGAAGAAAGTGAGAGACATTGGAAAGATCACTGGGGATAGAACTCTAAGGAGTGTGGACAGCCTGAGGCAGGAAGAATGACTGTGTAAGACTGAAAAGCAGAAACGAGGTCAGTTTGATCCAAGCATGGAGAAGGAAAATCAATAGATTAATAAGTGATATTAGAAAGAGACAGAAAGAAGACCCTTTAGGGCCTGAGGCCAAGAAGCAAGATTTGGATCCTACTCTAAGGATGATGGACAGACACAAAGCTTTTACAGACAATACCTTGTGCTTTTCAAGGGCATGTCTTGTTATGTTTTGGTAAATTGATTTGAAGTAGTCAAGGATGGAAGAAAAACTGGAAAATAGCTGGACATGGTGGAACATGCCTACAATTCCAGCAGCTCGGGAGGCTGAGGCAGGAGGATTGCAAGTTTAAAGCCAGCCTCAGCAAAGGCAAGGCCCTCAGCAACTTAGTGAGACCCTGTGTCTAAATAAAATACAAAATAGGGCTGGGGATGTGGCTCAGTGGTTAAGTGTCCCTGGATTCAATCCCAGCACCAAAAAAAAAAAAAAGAAAGAAAAAAAGAAAATTATGTGATCAAGTTAGTAGAATAATTCCGCTTCCCAAAATGGTGATAGCTTCAATAGGTCAGTTAGTGTTAGAGATGAAGACAAATGAAAATGAAAATGAAAAAAAGTTCAACATAGAATGTGAAGGTCAAGTTGAATTCCTTTGTGGGTGTGTTAAATATTGAGTGCAAAGGAAAGAGAAACCAAGGATAGCTCTTAGGTCTTTGGTTTGAGAAACCAAAGGGTGTTGGGTTTCCTTTCCTGTAAAATAGTCCACATTGACTCCATCTCATAAGGATGTTGAAGGCATAATAATATATGTAGAATACCCTGACTTCTATTAGGATGCTCTGGACATTGCAAATTCTCAATAAATATTGGATTCCATATTTTTTTCTCCTTTACATCTTACCATTGCACAAGTATTGGGATCACAATAAGTGCTGCCACATGCTGTGTGGACAAAAGCAGGGAAAATGTAATTGGTTATA
Source organism: Glaucomys volans (assembly GCA_020662805.1). NCBI lineage: Eukaryota > Metazoa > Chordata > Mammalia > Rodentia > Sciuridae > Glaucomys > Glaucomys volans. Next base: position 411,671 of record JAJEJO010000354.1, on the reverse strand, counting down.
AATTTCTACACCAAAGATTTTTGTTTGTTTGTTTTTCCATTTGCAATACCCCACTGTGACTCACTTGATTTTCTGCAATGTCCTTCTTAATCAAAGTGCTTCGTGGACTGCAATTTTGTAAATTGAAGTGGATTAAAATTAGTTTTATCAGAGAATTTCATGACACCCTCAACCCCCACCTGGAAATAATTGGAGACACCCTGGGGTATCACAGACTGGGTTTCAGGATTCACCACTCTCCATGCTGCCTCACTGGTGTGTTTATGAAAACTAAATTGACAGCAGCAGTTCATTAGGGGAGCTTGAATGAATGTGCACAGTTTCCTGATCAACTTTAAAGACTTAGGGAACCATGAGAATCTTCTTCCCCCCAAATTGCAGAATTAAAGACCAAAGTGTAATGTGTGCACAAAATGGTGTTTAATAAATACGAATGAGAAAAAAGATGCTCCAGATATCTACTTCCAATGGATTTATAAATCTCAGGATAGGCATTTGGAAATATTCATTATGTTTTTACATCTTCTCATGTGTTTCCTAAAGCAAGAAAGCTTCAGGAGACTCATGTTTGGTACCCACAGGATGTACATAATAGGAAAGTAGGACAAATAGGACGAAGCTAGAACAACATGAGTTTGTGGCACCATGTTCAGTGAGTTCCTGTGAATTAAGGGGGAAACTCCTCCAGAGTGCTGGAAGAGGGTCAAGGAAAGACACAACTGGATGTGAGTTGGACAATTACCCACCATGGATTCCTGAGGAAGAGCAGAGAGCAATCTCTCTGAAGTCTCTTATCCTATAAGCTTTATTAAGGATTTGTGTCTGAGACTTGCTTATTGAATCTGTGCTTAGTACTGGTGTCCTTTTTCAGGCTTGCATTTTGTAATACATCACCCCTTTTCTTAGCACACCAAGGTAGAGAAGGTACTGCATAGAATTATTCTAAATTCTTTGAGCTTTTAAAGATTATTCTATGGCTGTGTCCATGCTCATTAGCAAATGATATGAGCAGTAATTTCTCAGCCCAGAGGGCTCAGGATGAGGAGGGATCTCATTAGGAAGTCGACTGACATTCCCTTCCTCTCTCCTTTTCATCTGCTCATTCCTTCCTGAGAAAAGTCCCCCTCCTGATCTGCCTTCTTTGGCCAGCAGCCTAAACTTAGGGAAGTCAGCCCTACAGGGAGAAGCAGCCTCCTTTGAAGCCCCCAGGGACCCTTTCAGTACTAATTACAGCAAATGTCTCAGGCAGGCATCAGGTCCTAAAGCCAATGACAGTGGGTCAAGGGCCAGAGCTTCAGGGGCCTCCCCTCTTGTGCTTTTTGAAATATTTTTGATCTTAGTATTTTCTCTGCCATCTTCCCTGTGAGGATTTTCATACAAGAACATGAGGATAAAATTAGGTTTGCAAGTTTCAGTCATTGTAATAAATGACTATAATGGAACACCTTATATGATGATACCAATGGCTAAGGATGGAAAAATCTTGGGAAAGCACTTTATTTGTATTCTCTAATTTCATATTCTTAGCAATTCAAAGATATTGTTGGATTTGCATTGAATTAAAGAAGCTGTGGCTCATGTTAAATGGTAGAGTCAAGTCTCATATCCCGACTTCATCATGGCATAGTCTGTGCTTTCTACCATACTAGTGTGTCTCTCCAGGACACCATCCAATAGGCTGAGAGCCTTTCCAGAAATCTGAACATGACATTTTGGGGGCTATTGGCCCTGGTCACCCTTGCTCTGGATCAGTTCTTCTCTTCTCTGAGGATAAACCTTACTGATTATGTTGATACTATCAATAAGGTCTGGATTGGGTCCCAGGAGAGAAGCATTCTTTAATAGTGATTTGTTCCTCCCTCTGCATTCATTGGTTTTGGTCTGCATTCCTTTTAGTAAGCAAATTGTAATTAAACTTGGAAGTATTGCTTGGATTCCATTCCCCAGTGCCCCAAACTTTCTCTTTCATATCAATCGTGCCACAGTAAATGTTGAAGTTAAAATAGATCTGGAGGTTTAAAAAGGCATATATGAAGAGGATTGGGCTCAAAGGTTCTGAATATCTGAATTTTTTTTTGAAGGTCAAAAAGAGCTGACAGTAGACAAAAGGTCAGGATGGGGACAGAATAGAGTCCACTGAATAAAATATGAGCACATTGCAAATCCATTCATAATGGAGTTAAGCAAACACAACCTTAGTTCTGAACTCTTAGGGAAATGTTGGGTAAGCCGCTGTGAATCTCTGCTTCCCATCTGTTTGATAAGTATTTGAATACCTCGCCCAAGTTTGTTCTGAGATGAGGTTTAACAGAAATAACTTGTTTAAAAATGCATGGAGATGTGCTGTTCATGTTACAGGTATTCAACAAGTGTCTGTTTTCTAAATACCTTCTCCATAAGTACTTTTCTGCATTATCTGAACCCAGCTAACCTCTCTGAGGATTCATTTCCTCATCTGTAATATGAAGACAGAACAACGAACCTTGTAGATTCCAGACAAATAGTCAGGCTATTTGTCTTTAATGTTGGCAAGACATAAAATGAGTGAATTTTGATATCAGAACTGGATTCATATCCAGTACTTTTGATCAGTAATCATGTATGAGAACTTGAACAGAAACCTTCAACTTTCTGAGACTCAGTTTCCTCATATGAAGATAATATTGCCTGCTTGAAAGATCTCTGTAAATATGCAAGCCTATGGAAGAGTCCGTCATGTTCTACTCTACTTATTTTTACTATTCCATCAATAATGAGAAGTTATTAGTCTAATATGGGAGACTGGAGAGTTAAGACAAAAATAAGATGTAAGCAATTAGCACTAAGCAATTAGCAAACTGGAACAGAGAGCCCCATAGTGGCCTTCAATGTCTGCTTCATTAAAGAGACCAGACAATATTGTGATGAACGTGAATAAAACACACAATGCATCCCAGTCATAGCAGGACAGTTCAGTTTAAAGAGGTCTGCCACTCTCCCAGTGTCCCTCTTGTCCTGACCTCCTTGAAATCATAAAGGTCAAAGAGGAGCTTTTTCACTATTGTGTTAAAGATGAGTTTATGAGTGGCTTGTAGATACTGATCCACTAAAGACCCAAGACCCCCACACAGGGCCAGGGGCTCTGGCCGTCACAGCTGATCATGCAACTCAATCATGTCATCCAGTGTCCCATGGAAGGAGGCCCATTAAAAAATCTGTAATGTATTAATACCTGTCCTCATCTATCCAGAAGAGAACATCAGAGCCAATCTCCCAATGTCTCATATTCTTTTACATTAGGTACGAGACCTTAGGCTGTCCACATGACCTCTAATTCAATTCAAGTTTCTTTCCCTTTCTGACACTCAATAATCTGTGCTCATTTAAAGTGACCTTCAGATCAGCAGCATCAACATTACCTGGAATCTCAAATCCCAAGGTTTGCATTCAGGGTAAGCAGTCTGTATTTTAACATGCTTTCCACATGAAGGTCATACACACTGACCCATGAGGACTTCCACCCAGCTCTTCACTATGCCCTTGTGAATGCACCGTATTATCACCTACCAATCCCCACCACGTAGTCTCCGTTCCAAATGCTACTTTCACTTTCTTGTCTAACCCTAAATAGACTCTGAGGAGGATTTTACTTTATATGAAACTTTCTCAAGTAACTAAAAGTAATTTTTATTATGAAATAAAATAAAAGTTGAGCAAAACACACAAGTTAAATGCATGATCATTAAATGCTTGTAGGATGAATACTACTTGGATCTCAGAGACAACTTTCTCTTCACCCCAGAAGCCCTTTCCCAGTCACAAATTATCTATTGGGTGTGGAAGGATGTGGGCCTCCAGGATTTTACATCCAGTAAAAGTGGCTTCAATTTAAAGAATGCAAACTGTTATCAGTCAGAAAGAACTCAGGGAATACTGTGCTTATCTGAGTTTTTCTGAGTAATTGCCTGAAAAATGAGCTGCAGAAAAGCAACGTAATTTACAGAAACATCAACCCAAGGATGGCTGGTGAGCAAGCCTCTTCTTTACAATATTATGTCAAGGTATAAACCCATACACATGCACATAGAAAGAAAGAGAGAAGAGAGTGATATATGTGCATGTCTATCGTTGTCTATAAAACAAAGGTATACAAGGACTAGGAACGATTGCAGTGTGAAACATTTCTGCTTTCTACAATATATCTTTTAAAAATATTGGATGAAATTGGGGAACACATAAACGTGTAATGTTTTAGTAAGCACGTTTTTCAGAGTACTAAGATTGATATACTGAAGCTGATGTTTGCAATGGGGATAAAACCAACCTGTGATGATGATATGCTCTGAATCTATAGTTCTCTGCACCCGTCTCATTTTTGGTATGAAAGAAAGATAAAAACGTAGAGAAGTACTTAGGTAAAATCTTTGCAGTCTTTAAACTGCAGATATCGATGTGAAGTCATGAGGCATTTTAGCAGGATATGCAGGCTTTATAAATCATCTGTTATTATTTGTGACATTCAAAGGAAATTTTCTTATTCTTCAAAGTCCAGTTACTTCATTAAAACAAAGGTTGGTGTTGGTGTCTGGGTGGATTTTTTCAGATATGGGGTGTATGATTTCAAATACATCATTTCAATTCTGGTCTTTGGTTTTCATTTTGTTTATTTGTTTTTCGAATTAGGTTTTAGTATATATTCCCTTTCTTTTGAGTTTCTTCTGCAGGGAATTTTGTTATCTCTGTTCAGGCTACTTTAACTATCTTTAGCATCTATCATTCCTTCTTAACTCCTTTTAATCTATCTCTAGTTTTTAAGTCTAAAATCTTTCCTTTTCCAGTTTCTTTCTCAATACAGTCACCTCGTTTTTATTTTAATTCTGACTTTTATTTCTTCTATGATTTGTTTAAATGACGTGTTTAGGCTTATTTTGAAGTAGTCATTTATATTTTTGATCTGGTTTAGCACGCACGATTTTTTGGTATGCCTTTTTCAGGTCTGCATCATGTTAATCTTTTCCTTATCCTCATTCTTCCATAATGTTTTTTTTTTTAAAATAGGATTTAAGTTTGACATTTTATTGCTAAATTTCATGTGAGTTTTGTTTTTTCTAAGTTTTGCAACAAAATGGGATTCAAAATGTTATAACGTCATGGAGTTTCTTTTTTTGTTGTTTTATGGTTTTTAATATAAAGTTTCATCTCCTGAGGTTGCATAGCGTTTCCCCTGCCACCTTGCACTGTGGCCCTTGCCCTTCCTTCATCTCTTCTACCTTCCCAGAAGTTCCTCTTCAGCGTGTGGCTCTGTCCTACAAGGGGGCCTGGCAATCGGTATTGAGAGTTCACAGCCTGGATTGCCCCTGCCCCTCTGCCCTTCCCTAGGAGGGAGCCCGCTGTTAGGACGCCCACCCTCCCCTCACAGGGTGCTTTCCCCAGTGTGTTTGTGGGCTGGTCCTGGCACTGTCATTGCTGGCTTCTTTCCTTCTTCCAAATCAGATATATGTTCCCCTTATGGCTCTGTGTTGATTTCCCCTTATTTCAATTTTAGTGTATATGACGTTTGTTTTTTACTTCATATGCTTATAAATTTTCTGTGTAAATTTTGGTCTTGCTCTCTGCTTCATGTATTTCGTGAGATATTTGGAGAATTTGAAACTATCAGGATTTTTTTCTTCCATGTGATGGCCATGGGGTCTTTAAAAGAATCCTTTTCTTTGTTTTTGTTTTGTTTTGTTTTGTTTTGTTTTGTTTTGTTTGGTACCAGAAATTGAACCCAGGGGCAAGTCACCACAGAGTCACATGCCCAGCCCTATTTTGTATTTTATTTAGAGACAGGATCTCACTGAGTTGCTTAAGGCTTAAAAGAATCTTTCTCCTCCCTTCCTGCTTCTCCTCCTCCTCCCTCTCCTGCTCCCTCTCCTCCTTCCTCTCGTCCTCCTCCTTCTCCTCAACTTTCTTTTTCTTTCTTTGTTTATTATTTCTGGTTCAGAGTATTTAATTTTGTCTCCTTGCCCAAAGCTCAAGTTCCCCTGAAGCACATCAGGTTTCTCATTCTGTTCATTCCACCTTCATTAGTTTCCTGGTCACTTCTGCTCACTCATTGAAGAATCTTTTTTTTTTTTTTTAATTTAGCCAAACTAGAGAATTTAAACTATTTAAACTTTTATTTGAAATATCCTGAAAGGGCACTGAGTAATTTTCCAACTCCAATTCCTTCTCTACTGTCTCCTCACATTTTTTCTCATTATCCTTTTTTAAAAAAAATTTTACAGACTGCATTTTGATTCATTATGACAAGTTGTACCTCACTGAAGAATCTTCACTCATATATCTCTGCACCTTATTTACCATTGCTTATTTAGTATTCTTAGAAAATTCCATGCCCACATAAACCACACATTCAACACCCTGTCTCGTGGCTTTCTGAACACATTCCTAATTAGCTTTCCATTGTCCACCTCAGCAGCACATTCCCACGGTCATCTCTGAGACAGCACAAATACCCACATCATTTGCAAAATCTTGATTTCAAGTGCAAGAACTCTTCTCTCACCACTTTCTATTTTCCCCTTTCTCTTTTCCCAATCCTAAAGTCCGCAACCCTTACTGAGACCTCTAATTCATTGACTGAAATGTTTTTTTTTATTTTTTACTGTATATAAGCTTAATCAATTTCAATGGTATATCCCATCACTAGTCTACTCCTTCAAGTATGCCATCTGTTCTCTCTTCTCTTCCTCCAATCTTTAATCACGTAACTAAATCCTAAGCAGTTAAATTATGCTCTCTGCTTTTTTGTGACAAATGGGAACAACTGACTATAACTGGGAAAAAAATAGAGGAGATCAGCCTTGTGCTCTCTGGAGCAACTTGACATCTGCCATGAGCACTGAGGACAGCCAGATATCTTTATGATACTTCCCTGGCTTCTCCTTGATCGGGGATACAAAACTTTCCAAATCCTTCTTCCCTTCTCTCTTTCATAGGATGGAGTCAAGTCCTGTGCCACTGAGGAAATCATGGTCTGTACATGAAAACCACTTTCTCTTCCCACTCCCAAATTTAGTCCATTCTTTGCATTGATAGTCATATTTTCCATTACCAGGGATCTTCTCTCTTTGTCAGTATCTGAGCTTAACTCCAGATTGAAAGATTCCATCTTTTTACAACTAGTCAAGAACTTTGTGCCTGTGCTCACTACCTCTTTCTGCTACATGACTATATCTTTCCTCCTCTTTAGCACCAAAACAGAATTTGCTTTTACGGAGAGAAAGAGAAGAAAGTCTAATGTCTTCTCATTCTATCAAACCCTTGAGCACCTTCTTCTTTCCTGGGTTTTATTTTTTAGAGGATATTTAAAATGCACAGAATGAACCTCTTCAGTACATATGTCTGGTTCCTCACCTCAGTGACTCTTACCTGCATTAACCAGACTTGGGTCCATATTGCCTCCTTATTCTATTGTTTGTGTAATCAAAATTGATTTCCATCTTGCAAATACAAATGGCCAATTCTCAATCTCCATTTGTCTTGGCCTAGCATGTGCACTGGACAGAATCTGCCTCTTCCTTGGGTATTTTGGGTGGAGAGGAAGGGAGTTCTTGGAAAATGCATTTTCTCCTGCTTCTTTCTTTCTTTCTTTCTTTCTTTCTTTCTTTCTTTCTTTCTTTCTTTCTTTCTTTCTTTTTATTTACTTATTGATTCATTGAACACAAATGGAGTACAGCTATTGTTTCTCTGGTTGTACACAGAGTCGAGTCACACCATCTGTGCATTCATACATGTACACAGGGCAATGGTATCTGTCACACATTCAGTTATTATTCTTACCCCCCGACCCCGACCCCACTCCTCCCTTCCCTCTATGCTATCTATGCTTCC
>JAJEJO010000354.1:299186-403414 GCA_020662805.1 Glaucomys volans | reverse complement strand
GCTCTTCTTGCTAAGGATTGCTTTAGCAATTCTGGGTCTCTTATTCCTCCAAATGAATTTCATGATTGCTTGCTCTATTTCTATGAGGTCCATCATTGGGATTTTAATTGGAATTGCATTGAATTTGTATAGCATTTTTGGAAGTATGGTCATTTTGACAATATTAAATCTGCCTATCCAAGAACATGGGAGATCTTTCCATCTTCTCAGATTCTCTTTAACTTCTTTCTTTAGTGTTCTGTAGTTCTCATTGTAGAGGCCTTTCACTTCTTTTGTTAGATTGATTCCCAAGCATTTTATATTTTTTGAGGTTAATGTGAATGGGGTAGTTTTCCTAATTTCTCTCTCAGAGGATGCATCACTTACAAATAAAAATGCATTAGATTTATGAGCATTAATTTTATATCCTGCTACTTTACTGAATTCATTTATGAGTTCCAGAAGTTTTCTGGTGGAATTCTTAGGGTCTTCTAAATAGAGAATCATGTCATCAGCAAATAGGGATAGTTTGATCTCTTCTTTTCCTATTCGTATTCCTCTAAGTTCTTTGGTCTATCTAATTGCTCTGGCTAGAGTTTCAAGAACAATGTTGAATAGTAGTGGTGAAAGAGGGCATCCCTGCCTTGTTCCAGTTCTCAGGGGGAATGCTTTCAAATTTTCTCCGTTTAGAATGATGTTAGCTATGGGCTTAGCACAGATAGCCTTTACAATGTTAAGGAATGTCCCCACTATCCCTATTTTTTCTAGTATTTTGAGCATGAAGGGGTGCTGAATTTTATCAAATGCTTTCTCTGCATCTATTGAAATAATCATGTGGTTCTTGACTTCAACTCTGTTGATGTGGTGAATTACATTTATTGATTACCGGATGTTGAACCAACCTTGCATCCCTGGGATGAAACCCACTTGATCATGGTGCACTATCTTTTTAATATGCTTTTGTATGCGATTCACTAAAATTTTGTTAAGAATTTTTGCATCTATTTTCATTAGAGATATGGGTCTGAAATTTTATTTCCTCAATGTGAACTTCTCTGGTTTTGGTGTCAGGGTGATGTTGCTTCATAGAATGAGTTTGGAAGGGTTCCCTCCTCCTCTATTTCATGAAATACTTTGAGGAATATTGGAATGAGCTCTTCTTTGAAGGTCTTGTAGAACTCGGCTGTGAATCCATCTGGTCTTGGACTTTTCTTTGTTGGTAGGCTTTTGATGACTTCCTCTATTTCATTGTTGAAACTGATCTATTTAAGTTGTGTATGTCCTCCAGATTCAGTTCGGGTGGCTCATATGCCTCTAGAAACCTGTTGATGTCTTCCAGGTTTTCTATTTTGTTGGAGTATAAATTTTCAAAGTAGCTTTTTATTATGTTTTGTATTTCAATTGTGTCTGTTGTAATATTTCCATTTCCATCACAAATTTTAGTAATTTGGAGTTTCTCTCTCCTTCTCTTTGTTAGCGTGGCTAAGGGTTTATCAATTTTGTTTATTTTTTCAAAGAACCAACTTTTTGTTTTGTCAGTTTTTTGAATTGTTTCTTTTGCTTCAATTTCATTGATTTCAGCTCTGATTTTGATTATTTCCTGTCTTCTACTACTTCTGATGATGATCTGTTCTTCTTTTTCTAGGGCTTTGAGCTGTAATGTGAGGTCATTGATTTGTTGACTTTTCATTCTTTTATTAAATGCACTCCATGCAATGAATTTTCCTCTTAGCACTGCTTTCATGGTGTCCCAGAGATTTTGATATGTTGTATCTTTGTTCTCGTTGACCTCTAAGAATCTTTTAATTTCCCCCCTAATGTCTTCTGTTATCCATGTATCATTCAATAGCATATTATTTAATCTCCAGGTCTTGGAGTAGTTTCTGTTTCTAACTTTATCATTGATATCTAATTTCATTCCATTATGATCTGATAGTATACAAGGTAGTATCTCTATGTTTTTGTATTTACTAAGAGTAGCTTTGTGGCATAACATATGGTCTATTTTAGAGAAGGAGCCATGAGCTGCTGAGAAGAAAGTGTATTCGCTTTTTGGTGGATGGAATATTCTATGTATGTCTGTTAAGTCTAAATTAGCGATGGTGTCATTGAGTCCTATGGTTTCTTTGTTCAATTTTTGCTTGGAAGATCTGTCCAATGGTAAGAGAGGAGTGTTGAAGTCCCCCAGTATTATTGTGTTTTGGTCTATTTGGCTCCTGAAGTTGAGAAGGATCTGATTGACATACATGGAATCACCACTGTTTGGTGCATAAACATTTATGATTGTTATGTCTTGCTGATTTATGCTTCCTTTAAACAATATGAAATGGCCTTCTTTATCCCTTCTGACTAACTTTGGCTTGAAGTCTGCTTTATCTGAAATGAGGATGAAAACCCCTGCTTTTTTACTCAGTCCATGTGCATGGTATGTTTTTTCCCAACCTTTCACCTTTAGTCTGTGGGCATGTTTTTCTATGAGATGAGTCTCTTGAAGGCAGCATATTGTTGGGTCTTTCTTTTTAATCCAATCTGCCAGTCTATGTCTTTTGATTGATGAGTTTAGGCCATTTACATTCAGGGTTATTATTGAGATATGACTTGTATTTCCTGTCATTTTAGCTTTTTGGGGTTTTTAGCTTAACTTTGTTTCTCCTTTGATTGATTCTTTCTTTAGGGTAATTCCACCCCATGATGACTGAGATTGTTATTTTTTGTTTCTTCCTCTTCGAATATTTTATTGAGAATGTTCTCTAGGGCAGGCTTTCTCTTTGTGAATTCTTTAAGCTTTTGTTTATCATGGAAGGATTTTATTTCGTCATCAAATCTGAAGGTAAGTTTTGCTAGGTGTAAGATTCTTGGTTGGCATCCATTTTCTTTCAGAGCTTGAAATATTTTGTTCCAGGCCCTTCTTGCTTTTAGGGTCTGGGCTGAGAAATCTGCTGATATCCATATTGGTTTCCCCCTGTAGGTAATCTGCTGCTGCTTTTCTCTCACAGCCTTTAAAATTCTATCTTTGTTTTGTATGTTAGGTATTTTCATTATAATGTGCCTTGGTGTGGATCTGTTGTAATTCTGTGCGTTTGGTGTCCTGTAATCTTCTTGTAATTGATTTTCCATCTCATCCCTCATATTTGGGAAATTTTCTGGCAATATTTCTTTGAACAGATTATTCATACCCTTGGTTTGTATCTCTGTGCCTTCCTCAATCCCAATTACTCTTAAATTTGGTCTTTTCATGATGTCCATGTTTCTTGGAGTTTTCGTTCATGATTCCTAACCATCTTCTCTGTTTGTTCAACTTTGTTTTCAAGATTAAATATTTTGTCTTCATTGTCTGAGGTTCTGTCTTCCAAGTGATCTATTCTGTTAATTATGCTTTCTATTGAGTTTTTAACTTGGTTTTTTGTTTCCTTCATTTCCTTGCTTCCTTCACGGATTTCTGTTTGTTTTTTTTTTTTTCAGAACTTCTATCTCTTTATTGAAATGATTTTTTGCTTCCTGCAATTGCTCTATTAGCTGATTATTCATAGCCTGAATTTGCTCTCTCATCACATCATTCTCTTCTCGGATCATTTTAATTATGAACATTCTGAACTCTGTTTCTGTCATTCCTTTTACCCTGCTGTCTTTGGGTTCTCTTGATATATCATCTAGGTTTGTTTGGGGCACATTCTTCCCATGTTTTCTCATGTTACTCATGTATCTTCCCCTCTAGTAATGCAAATCAGAGGGATTGCAATTTTCGTGTAGAAGACTTAAAGCGTCCCTGCAGATTTCCAGTAACTCACCTGATGTTTGGGAGGTGCTTGATCAAGCGGTGACCCAAGAAAGGTGCTGTTCTACTACCTCCAGGTTGGGAATGATCAATGCTTCTGGGCAGAGGCAGCCTGGTGTTGATAGACAATCAGATACAGCAAGGTGCTAGACCCCGGGGCCAGGGTGTGGACCTGGGCACTAGACCAAGTTGGGGTGGGGGCACAGAACTGTGCTCAGTGATGGAGACACTAGGCTTGAGAGCCCAGGCAGGCCTGAACTCCTCACTGGGGCGCTCAGGTGGTGGCAGGTGGTTGCTCTCTCCTAGGGACACTGTAAAATGGCGCCAAAGGCCCTAAGCTCCCTGCCGGAGCCAGCGAGTCCAGCTGCTCCAGGCCAGATCTCCCCAGGAGCCGCGGCGCAGTGGCTTGGAAGACCTGACCTCAGCTCCAAGGACTCAAGCAGCCGGAGATGGTCGCTGTCTCCCAGGAAGATGCAAAATGGCGCCAAGGGGTCCAAACTCCCCGAAGGAGCCAGCGACTCCAGCCACTCCAGGTCAGACCTCTCCAGGAGCTTCGGCACAGTGGCTCGGAAGACCTGACCTCAGCTCCAAGAACTCAGGCAGCCGGAGATGGTCGCTTTCTGCCAGGGAAGCTGCAAAATCTCCTGCTTATTTCTTAATTTACTGATCACTGATGACGTACTTCCTCTTAGTTTTCTTTTTTACTTCATATCTCCAAATTTTGTGTGTCTCAAGGCTTTGACAAAGTCATTTTCTTTTCTCTATGAGGAGCATCCCTGAGATTCTGAACTGCTATCTTTACCCTGGATTCTCTCCCTGTAACCTTGACAGTGCTCCTGCCTCTCCTATGTCTGGTCTCTGACACCTCTACGAGAAAGAAAGTTTCACATTCTCTCTAAACACTCCTGACTTCCAAGGATGAAACCCTCCCTCATTTTTTCCAATGGACTTGCAGTCTGTAGAATATAGTAGGTGTTACATAAAAATAAATACTCAGAGATGGATTTAGATATATTTAATATCAAAGTTCAGTTCCATTTGGAAGGTAATTGCATGGAAGACCCTCATGAGGAATTGTATGGCTTTTGGGCTCAGTGCTAAAAATTAGAACTAGGTAGCAGTCTGCCATGGACACAGAGATACATATACATGCATTTTTACATCATTGCTAGAGGGAATTCCTTATTCAAGGGTATGGGGTAGAAGAAAAATGTAATTTTAAGAGAATAAGGATTGAAGTTTTAATGGTCACACTATGTAAAATAAATACTAGGCCAAATAAGTACAGAGGCCAGGTAATAAGAACTCTTAAACCATCCTAAAAAAGAACATTATTATTTTTTTAAAATCTTATGCAATAAAGTAACATTGAAAGTTGATGGTTTGCTGTATTCTGGGTCATATTCATTCACTAAGGTTGCTGTAGCAAAGTATCACAGATTGAGTGGCCTAACTAAGAGGCATATATTGTCTCAGTTCTGAAGACTAGAAGTCCAAGATCAGGGTGTTGGCAGAGTTGCTCTTCCTTTGCAAGTTCCAGGGGAAGAACTGTGCTAGGTCCTTCTCTTAGTATGGGGTAGTTCCTTAGCTTGTGGCAGAGCAGCTCCAATTGTCACTTGACATTCATACCTCTATGTACAAATTTCCCCTTTTCATAAGGACTCTGATCTCTTGGGTTAGGGGATCACCTTACTTCAATAGAAGTAGTTGAGACCTCATCTGAACTTAACTTACCATATTTGCAATGGTCCTATTTCCTGATACAGTCATGTTCTGAGATAGCTGAGGTGAGGACTTCAACATAAGTGCTTTTAAAGACACAATGCAACCCTGAATATGTATGTCCATCCAAAATCATTTCTGACATCATAAATGAATTCCAATGCCACCTCCACAAAGAGGGCGCTACTTTCTCCTATCATTAGGAAATACATCTGCTGTGAAATGGATGGGAAAAACTCAACACAGGGTCTTTTATAGATTTCCTTTTTCTGCAAGTGACCTGGTTAAAAGATGGAGCTGTGTGATGTGCATGTAAGACTCACTGATCTTATAGAAGAACCACATGACGAGAGGGAAAGAGCCAGAGACAAACATAGAAATGGAGGCTGCACCTCTTTATTTTTATGGGTGATGCTCAAAAAAGGCTCCGTTTTCTTGTCTGGGTAGCATTCACCAAAGTTAGGCCAAGAAAAGTCAAAGTAATTTAGATTCAATCTTCTCTGAGAAATGAAATGAACAGAAGTTTTATTAAAAGGAAATGAAGAGGAAATTGAACTTTCATATTTCATTGTGCAATTGCGATGACAAAAAACAATATTCGTGAACAGAAGTTTGAAAGATTGTTATTTATGTGTCTTTTTGCCTCCCCCCCCACCAATTCACCTACACTCAACTTGCTCTTGTCACAATAAGGACGAGACATTTATCTCCCTTACAAGCTGAGCCGCCGTAATGACTTGACGAGTCTAAGCTAATGTGCTTACTACTAGGTTTTAAAATTTTATGTTACATTTTCCATACAGAGCAAATTCACTCAAATTTCCTAATAGTGAAAGATGGAATAATAACTGATTTATTTTTATATAGTTATTAGCAACCATAAACACAAAAGTGTTTTTGGCCTTTTAATATTTTCTTGAGAGGTGTATATTAGAAAGTGATCATAGTTAACAAAATAATAAAAGGATCAAAGGTGGCTTTAGCAAAGTTTCCTGTTGAGACATCAGAACATATATTTTTAGGACGACATTTCTATTTAGGCCATTCTGCATGTGGACTCTGTGACTGAATTAAGGTTATTGTAATTCAATTATTTAAGGAAAGGAGGATGTCGTGTCCCTGATTTGAGTCAATCCAGGCACTACCATTTTGTCTTCCGGGGCAGTGGGGCCTTTAAATCAAGGGATCTATGATATAGCTTTGAGGGATTACTTAATATAGGACTCTATGAAGGGAGCTGTTGAAAATAGCTGAAGGTGTTTTTGGAAATAGACTTTGGAAGTTGGGCATGGTGGCACACACCTAGAATCCCAGTGATTTAGGAGGCTGATGTAGAAGGATCACAAGTTTGAGGCCAACCTCACCAACTTAGTGAGACCCTATTTTAAAAACAAAACAAAAAAAGAAGGGGGCAATGGGTATAACTTAATAGTAAAGTATTACTGTTTAATTCCCAGTACCAAAAATGAAAAAAAGAAAAAGAAAAAGAAAAAGAAAATAGTCACTGAAAACTGTTTTCCCTACCTAAATAAAATTCAGATTTTTTCTTCATGGTATTGATCATATCTAGATATCCCTTCACAAAACAGAGGTGGTGACAATGTTTAAAGAATGAGAATCAGGGGTTACATCATCAGGCTAGGACACAGTAAAAAATCCAGTCACAATGCTTAGCAAATGATTACTTCTGTCATCTCCCTGTTCCACATGGTGAGGAGGGGGCTCTGCTCCATGAAGTCCCTCAGGGATCCAGGCTGTCCAAGGCTCTACCATCTTGTAACTGCACCCTTAGACATTGCAGCCAAGAAGAGAGATACTAAAAATTCATATAGGATGCTTTGCCGTCACAGTTCCCCAATGACACACAACAGTTCTGATCACATTGATAAACACATTTATGGACACATAAAACTAATTAACTTGAAGAAGCTTAGAATCATGGTCATGCTTAGGGAGTAGTAATGTGGTCCAGGTTTTCTTACTATAGACTAAGGCCCGCCTTACTTTGCCCTCCACATCTATACCTGGAGTATTTTGAGCTACAGTGTTACTGGTGTCTGAAATTTTCTCTAACTGGTCAGCAAAACTAACAGAGGGCAAATGAACATTCATTCCATAAACCTGAGGGTTGAGGTCAGAGGAAAAATGGGGACAAGCCTGTAGTCTATAACTGTTATTACTTGGGAAGGACATTCAGGAGTCAGATCATCGCCTTGACTCTTTTAACCTTAAGTTTATTGCATCATCAACTCTGTCTTTCATATTGTAGGAATCCATCCATAGGCTCTTTATCTATAATAAGAGAATTAGGATTCCAAGGCAGAAGAATAGATCCTCAAAGGAAAGGATAAAAGGACTAATATTTATTTTAGAGAACTGACAGGTGACATTTGTGGCCTTGTAACAACTTAAAGGAAGTATTTCTGATAAGGGTGCTGCTTCAGGAGAGACTCTAAAAGTTCAAGGAGGAGTAGGAAGAAAGGAATGGATTTGCATTGAAGCAGAAGAGATTGAGGTCTGAAGTGGAGGAGTTTCTGCCCTTGATTATGATAAATGTGGAAAGTGGCTAGCAGTGGAAATGGGTGAAGGGGGGCTTACACTCTTTGGGAGAGCAAAGGTCCTGAAGTTGGGAGCTGGATGCATCGTTAAATGTCATTTAATTCATCTCTTTAGTTTTATTGCTGGAACTTAAACATCGGAAGAATAAATGTAATAGAATGTTAATAGTCATTCCTGGAAAATAGTATTCCGTAGATAATTAAGTTTAGGAAATGCTGCTTAAACAAAGTCAAGAATACGTTTGCTGCAGGGCTTCGTTCAGTCTTTAATGTGATAACATGCACAGTTCTCCAAGAGAGGGAACACATTAACAAGCACTTCCTCCGTATTTGACCACAGTACTTGAATTTCTTTATTAAAATAATGCATATGCAGAAATATTGAAATAAATAGCCATTTCTTCCTGAGAGTTTAAGCACTAATTTTTTTTTTTAAAGGAGATGTATCCAGTGAATTCCCCTCATATTTGTCAATGTTTAGCAGTTCGAATATCAGGCCCAGAAATAGTTTTCTTAGAGGTAATCTCACCGCTATCACTTATCAGCTCTTTGCATTCTTGATCTTTGGGTTTTCAGTGGGAGTTTTAATCTCACCGAAAATGCAATTTACCTAGTCTGTTGCAGCTTTCCACCTTGAAATTCATACAGTCTGCTGATGTGCTTGTTTGCATGTCTGAATGTTCTTGCTAGCTTCTGCATAATTCAGTTGCTCATCATTTCTGTTTATACAAGGATGACTTGGTATTTAGGTAAAACTAAGCTAATCATACAAACACCCCTTGGAAGAACCCTGCCCCTTTCCATTTTCTACACTGGAAACATGTTTTCTCTCCGGGGTAGAATCTCAGAAATGAAATTTGCCTGCCATTGTTCTGGATGGAGACTATCATGCCTCTGTATTGATCTGATACTTGAAAACTATCATAATTACAAAATCTAACAAATAAACAGAATTTTTTATATGTAGGATACTCAATTTCAGTACAATAAGATCACCTCTTCCCCAAATCGCAATTCCTCATTGACACAAACTGTTCATGTGTGGCCCTGACAGAAGACACTGAATGCAGACAAAGGGATCTGACATTTTCAAGTTAAGAACACATCAGATAAAGGTTCAGAATGAAAACGGTATTGTTTTGAGAGAGAGGTTTATTTTCTTTGAAAACTTGAAAACACTGATGGAAACTGTCTTTCTGACGTGTTCACCTAGTGAGTTCATTCTTGAGCCACGGAAAACATGAAGTTTTAGCTAAAATTAAAATTCAATAAAGGTCAGTTCTCTCGGCTATAAAAGAGAAATCAGAATATAAGAATAGTTGAGTAGATCTGGCCAAGCCGACCTGTACTCATTAATAATAATGATTGCCAAGGCAGGGCAAGAGGAAACCAACTACACTAAAAAACGGTGAGGTTGTTAAAAAAAAAAAAAAAAAAATTAGTGGGGCAGGGTTGGGGAACAAGGGAAAATGAACAGCCTTTGTTAAAATCATTAAATATCTTTCTTGCAGGGATCATTGCTAGAGTAATTGTCCATAGTACTTTCATTTTTATTAAAGGAAAGTTTTTATTCATGGTAAGTTAGACTATATTAATGGCATTAGGGACTTTCAAATGTATTTCAATAGCATTTTTTTTTTCTAGGAAAGATTTTTGGGACCCATTTTCAGAACTGAGTCTTTTGTCTTTGCAGAACAGGATCTTTTGTATTTGTTAAAATTTTAATAATCTCACTGGAATGTGAATGACCTTCTTAGTAAGGTCTACTTGGACCTGATAACTGTAAATCACTAAATAACTTTACATATCATTAATACAATGGACTCAATAAGTTGGATTTCATTTTGAGTTTGTTTTGGGTTTGAAACATGATGATGTAAAAGATAAGTGTGAGCACAGGGATCATGCATCTGTGGTCCCTTAGAAAATAAATTTAATTCAGGCTGCCTTAATAAAGGTAATTTTTAATAAAATTAATTAAAAATTAATTGCTATTTTCAAATAAAGGTAATTTTTACTGAAATTATGTATACATATTGAGATATGGTGATGGGTTAACAAACTGGTTATATGTTTAAAGATATATTTTTATTAAAAATTGGACTATACTGAAGAATATAAAAAATGATGATGCCAATAGTAAGCCTACCTTTAAAAATTGGATCCTTTAATGTTTCTATGAAGTGAGCATAACTGGGATCTTCCAGAGACTGGGCAAATGGAGCAGCATTCAAAGTTCCTTGAGAATTCATAAGAATCTGCCAAGACTTTTAAATCTGCATGATGGATAAGCTTTTCTATTTCATGAATGGGAAAAGAATAAGTAGCAGTCATGGCAAGGTAGGCAACAGCTTCCAATTTAGATAAACACCGACGTGCAGTTCTCTGTGGTATTTGGTGATGAATACAGGGGAGTTCTTGTATTCAGCAAAGTTGTGCTTTTTAAATGTTTTTGTGTATGTCATAGGCACTCAACCATTTTAGTGCTGGATTGTTTCAATTTATTGAAATAAATATGGAAGAGATATTAAAAGCAAATGACCACACAGAGCAGAAATCTGCACAGAAGAAACCAGCACAGCACTCCGAGTGCCTGACTCTGGGAGTCCCTAGAGAGTCACATAGTGCTGACAGCCCTGCCTAACCAAGACAGGATTCGAAGAAGTCCAAGTTACTACAGCTCAGTCTTTTATTGTTGCCTTTTACTGATCATTCTAGATATGTTCAAGGAGCCACACTCTTCTGCATTCTTGAGCCAAGCATAGGGTCAACCTCACCCAGGTGACAACCTGGAGTGAGTATCCACATGTCCTGGAAATTCCCCTCTGCTGCCCTGAAGACTCTGGAATCCCATAGCCCTGTAGGGGAAACCTTCATTAGCTCCAGGGGTATTTCTCCAATCCCACTAGGAGATGAATTCCATGACACAAGGCTAGCTTTGTCTGCTTGGTTTTCACTGTTCAGTCCCTGATACCTAGAGGACAGCGTGACACAGAGCAGGGATTCAGTTAATAACAACTAAATGAGCAAATATAGCTGTGGCTAGACCCAAATACCTATCTTCAAGAAAACCTGGATTTCAGCATTCACACCAGAAGAGGAAGCAGTGCTCTGCGACGGAGGTCCTGCAGGCCTAATAGGGTGCTAGCTCCAAAAATGCACCTACTAGAGTTGACATCCAGGCTGCATCTGTTTCTTTGCAGTTCTTCCTCTACACCACTGAATTATTTTCAGTAATAGTCATGAAATGACATGGTAATGATATTGGCTTATAAAAAAATGCAGGCAATGAAAACTTCCTTCATTAAACTTGGTATATGTAATCATTTAAAAATAAATTTAATAGTGCATAAAATGGTAAAGGTAATAGACTGATAGCTTTAGTTATGTTCTGATGTATTTTTTAATAAGAAGTGTAAAAATTCACAGAAATACTTTCCAGTATGAACTCTCTAAAGTTTAGAGAAAGATTTGCACACACAACGTGAAACTGAAGTAACTTAAGTTATATAACTAATTTTGAAAACACTGCACTATCCTCAATTTTGCACTTCTTGTTTATAAGTGCAAAATTTTCCAGCCAATTTTTATCTAATAGTTTAGTAGTACTTCTTGATAAAAAAAAAAAAAAAAAAAAAAAAAAAAAACAGGAAAAAAGTCCCCACCATAAAAAAACATAATTCCTAAATGATGTATTTTGTATTAACTGGTATTATGTTTTCTCTTTCTTTTTGCTTGATTAATTCAAGATTTGGAGGAGCTTATCAGTGATATAGCAAGGATGATGCAGTGGGCCTTGACAATGACTGTGTTGTCTATCCAGAATTTAAAATAACATAAAAATAATAACAAATTAGAGTGCTTTTTGTTATCACCAAGTACATGCTAGTCTAAATAATTATAATCAAGAACAATTATAAAAATGCTTTTCCATGAAAAAACATTTTGTTTGTCTAAGTTCTAAACAACTGCTGCAGTTACTGTTGAATTTTAATTATTTGGCACACACCTATATACTTAGATTATGACATTTTTATTTCTTATCATTTAATGACTGTTGTATTCTCCATGGAGGTTAGATTGGAGAAATTAGTTATACAGTCAGCCTCTACTCTGATGAACTCAGCTTTTCTTCAGGAGTGAACTCAGAGGTTCAGAACCTTTTTTGCTCTCTTTCAGTGTAGTTGGTTTTCTAGTTCCATGCCACTTCAGATTTCTGAGTGTAAACAATAAGTGCAAAATTAAGGATACTGTTTCTAAAATTAAATAGAACTTAAGTTACTTCAGTTTGGCAATCATCAAGAATACAAGCAACAATAAATGTTGGCGAGGATGTGGGGAAAAAGGCACACTCATACATTGCTGGTGGAAGTGCAAATTGGTGCAACCATTATGGAATTCAGTATGGAGATTCCTCAGAAAACTTAGGATGGAACCACCATTTGACCCAGCTATCCCACTCCTGGGTTTATACCCAAAGGACTTAAAATCAACATACAGTAATGGGCCACGCTGTATGGGCAGTGACAAGACAGACTCCATTTTGCCCTGAGACTCCATGTCATGTAGGAAATGCTTCTCCCATGGGAACCTCTGTACCCATCAACAGTTGGTTAACATAGCATGTTTGGTAACACAAAATGGCAATTCTTATACAATGTAAGATTGTTCTCCTTCTGGGGTCCATTTTTCTTGTGCGATATACCCTACCATTTGTTTAAATGTTAGTAACCATTCTCTGATTGTCAGAGCAACAGCCACTCATGATTAATGCACTGACATGCTTTAGTTATAGTATAAAAGGTATACTCTAACTCTTGAGAGGGTGGAAGGGTACGGACTTGCAGCCTGCCCGTCTGTCCTGCCAGCTGGTTAAACTGGATCACCATCTGGTGAATAAAGATGGTCCCATCTCCTTCCTTAAGAACTCAGTGATTTATTGCAATCTCACCATAACAATACTACGTGGCACAGCCACATCAGTGTTTATAGCAACTCCATTCACAATAGCTAAACTACAGAACCAAACTAGATGCACTCCAACAGATGAATGGATTAAGAAAAAGTGGAATGTGTGTGTGTATATTTATATATATTTTTTTCCTGGCATTTGCTGCTAAATAGATGGAGTTAGAGAATATCATGCTATGTGAAATAAGCCAAACCCAAAAAACCAAAGGCCCAATACTTTCTCTGATATGTAGAAACTAATTCACAATAAGGGGAGGATAGGGAAGAATCAAGTTACTTTATATTAGGTAGAGCAGAGTGAAGGGTGTGAGGTGTGGGGTAGGAATGATAACAGAGTGAAACAGACATTATTATCTCATGTACATGTATGACTGCATGAACAATGTGACCATGCAATATGTATAATCAGAAAAATGAGAGATTACACTCTATGATCTATCAAAATGTATAAATGCATTCTACTGCCATGTACAACTAATTAGAAAAAATAAAATTAAAAAATTAAAAATACTTTGCTGGAATCAATAACAGAATGGTTAGAATTAAAATGTCCTAAAGGTCTTTGCTCTTTTGAAAAGAGAACAGAGATACTGATTACTTAAAACTTGAAACAAATGTATGCATTAAATGACAAAGATATACAGTTAGAATATAAAAATAAAAGATCATTTAAAATATATTGATTCTTAAGGTAGTCTAAAGGAGTTTAGCAAAGAAAACAAAAACAGTAAAATTAACAATGGCAATAGGAAAGATAGCATAGGATAGCAGAACTAAGTCTACATATTTCAATATAGCATATAGATCTCACAGCAATAAATATTTTTAAGGATTTGGTTTATGATAAAGGGAACAATTTGTAGAGAAATATTATATAGTGAATCTGTATGCTCCTACATCATTGGAATAAAATGAAAAGAAAACATTTCCAGAATTGCAAAGAGCAATTGGACCACTTCACAAGCAGACACACCTGTGTCGGGCAGAAATATCAATAATCTGAAATATCCACTAAGATATTCACCCAAATATCAGCGTCAAGCAGAGAATGAATGGATATAGTTTTTTAGGTATAGAAAAATTAAAATTTTCCTATTTGTCAGGTTACATTAAAAGTCATAAAGGGTCGGGTGTCATGGCACATGCCTATAATCCCAGCGGCTCGGGAGGCTGAGGCAAGAAGATCACAAGTTCAAAGTGAGCCCCAGCAAACGCGAGGTGTTTAGCAACTCAGTGAGACCCTGTCTCTAAATAAAATACAAAATAGGGCTGGGGATGTGGCTCAGTGGCTGAGTGCCCCTGGGTTCAATCCCTAGTACCAAAAAAGAAAGAAAGAAAGAAGAAAGAAAGAAAGAAAGAAAGAAAGAAAGAAAGAAAGAAAGAAAGAAAGAAAGAAAGAGAAAAAAGCCATAAAGGAATAACAAGTGAGAAATGAGTGAGAAAATCAAAAAAAGTTATAAATTTAAAATACGTGAAAAATTTGAAAGAGTCATCAAATAAATTACCACAAGTTAGCATTTGTAGGCTGCAGCTAATGCAGTATTTAGAGGGAAATATGTAGCCTTCAACGTAATTAAGAAAGAAAAAAAAATTTGTTGATAAGACTTCAGTTCAGAATGGCAAATAGAGAATACAAAAATAAATTTCTAACAAAATTAGGAAATTTATTAATTTTTGAAGAAGACTCTCAATGAAATTAAAAATATACATGTAGAGATAAGACTGGGAATTTGTTCCACAGACCTGACAAGGGGAAAAAAATCAAAACAAGGAAGCAGGCAATGAAGAAAGAAAATAAAATTTCTCCAAGTAATTGATAATAAGGACAGACAGAGAAACATTGCTGCGACATGAATTTATTGCTTAGTGTAAAAGAACTTTCCCGTGTCATTGATTTTCATTTGGAAAAAAATCATTTATTTATTGTGAGTTATTCACTTGCAGATTAGCTGTAGGATCTTGCAAAAACAAATGTTGGTCTATCTGAAATCACCTTCACCTTTCAAGGTTCATGCTCGTGCCAGACTCTTGTAAAGGAAAAGGGAGAAACTGCAACAGCCCTTGGTTCTGCCTGGTACAGGAAGTTTCACACTGTGAGCATTTTTTATCAGTGGCATGACTTGTAGCAGGGTATTAATAACTCATAACTCATTTTGTGGCATTAGCTAACTAACTTTGATTCACTTTCTCTAAATCTCAAAGTCAGTCTCTCTCTCTCTCTCTCTCCCTCTGTCTTTGTTTTAGGTGAAATAATCTGAGCTGAATAAGCTCTTAAACACAAAATGCATGAATAAAGACATTTGATTAAACCTTATTTTAACTAGAACTGAGCACTCTTTTTATTCCTTTGGAGTAAAAAACTTCTTTGATTTGATGCCACAGTTTTAAGTGTATTTGTTATATCAAAGTGGAGGTTTTATTTTTTCAAAGGAATTCAGTGTTATAAAGATAACTGGTGACATAGTCCCTGTAAATAGATGAAGACAGAGCTTCATTGTTTCATTCCCTAACTCTACTCTGGGTCAAGTGCAGATAATCAAGAATAGACTTTTAAAGGATATTTCATAAATATTCTCTCAATGTTGCATAATTTTATTGGTTTTCATTTCTCACTGCTATAAAGTGTTTTAATAGACATCTGTATATGTTTTTAAAACCTCTAAATACCCTCATTCAAAGTACATTCATGGAAGTTAAATTATTACCTCCAAAGATACATGAAGATTTTTAAAGAATCTGACCTATACAGTTCTATTAATCGTTTTTAAAACCTTCCAATTTATATTCCTATAAGCAATATATGAGTTATGAAATGAAGTGTCCCAGATGAGCTTCAAAAATACAATACACATTTCTAATCCAATTTGACAAGAAAATATTATATCTATTATTTCAAATTTATTTGACTGCTGATATAATTTTCATGTTTCATGACATGTTTTCAGCTTTTATGATTCTTTGCTCATATATTTCATACCTATAGCATTTTCCCATCTTCTAATTGTGTACTAACATATTGTCTTTTTGATGGATACAATCACTTACATATGAAATGTTTTACTCTGTTCTCCTATTTATTACAATATAACAAATCAGTGCTCTGCAATTTAATTTCCATTCTACTTTGATACTTTATACTTGTACTATTTATTTTATTTTCATTACATTTAAGTTTTAACAAAACTTATTGAAAACAGTTAGGTATTCACTTAGATTTCCTTTTCATTCTTTTATATTTGGATTATATATGCTAACTATTTCACCATTAAAATGCATATTAAGGTAAAGTGACTGAGGTTTTGGAAATGGGTTAAATTTTAGCAATGATTTTATTGCATTCACTGCAATAACCAAGGCATTTTCTATTAAATGCTTGACCCAGCTATCAAATTATTTCCATGTATAATGGGCTTAATAACCATATTTCATCCCAAAAAGTCATATAATATCAAAATTCTCTTTAAACACATTAAGAACTCAAACCTGGCACAGTTCTATCCATTTTGATTTAGTTGGTGGTCACAAATCTTTTAGGCACAACTTGATATGCAGCAGAAACACATTGTGAATTTAGAATTTGTTTTCTTGTTTGAAAGGTGAACTCATAGCAATTATGAATCAGTAGGCATGGATGGAATATTCTTGATTACTTTTTAAAACCTTTCAGGGTCATTCTACACGAGTTCATGCTAATAACACTCACTTTCAGTCCATTTCACACCAATAAAAATTTCCTGATAACAACAGTCATGTCCCCTCTTTTGTCACCTGAGAACAGCTTCTTATATTTTGAGTGCTGAGATTTGCTTAGGTAAGCTCGGATGTATAAGACTGTAGTGAATGGTAATGATTATGAAATTAAAAGCCAACTTTATTGGTAGAAATTTGGAAAAGAATGTACTGTCAATTTAAAATTTAAGTTTACCACGTGAGAAAAGAATTCATGTGATGTGATTAGAGAAGAAGAGAATGTGTGGTTTAGCCCTCCACAGTGAGTATGCTTTCTTCAAGGAGTCCTGAAGCAATATTTCAAGGTCCTTAGAAGCACAAGTACTGGAACTAGTCTGAATTGATTAGACTGTGGCTCTGTCACCTATGTTGTGTGATTCAGGGCAAAGTGTGCAGTTTCAAAACCTCCAGTTTGTCATCTGTTTGAGAAAACCATTAGTTCAGGATAATCATAATATGTAATTAAGGAGGGTTTTTAAGTCAATACAATGCAATGACTCACTAAAAGTTCATAGAAGAGACAGGCACGGTGGTGCACACTTGTAATCCCAGTGACTTGGGAGTCTGAGACAGGAGGATCATGAGTTCAAAGCCAGCCTCAGCAATGGTGAGGCACTAAGCAACTCAGTGAGACCCTGTCTCTAAATAAAATACAAAATAGGGCCGGGGATGTGGCTGAGTGGTTGGGTGCCCCTGAGTTCAATCCCTGGTACCAAAAAAAAAGTTCATAGAAGAGTATCTGCACCTATCAACTCATCACAGACCCAACCGGCATTAGGTAAAGGTGATAATATTTGTGTCCATCTGGCTATTATCTGTGGTGTATCTTTGATTCATATGCTTCCACAAATCCCATAAATTGATATTCTGAAAATCTCTTTGTTTTTCTAATGATATTTTTTGTCCATATTTCTTATCCCGTCCTTCCCTCAGCCCCCTATTCCTTCCTTAATTAATTCACCCATTTTCTCATCGCAAACTTAAGGAGAACTTACTAAGCTGCAGGTACTGGAGGTCTTGTGAATGCACAAAAAGAAACCTTTGCCTTCTTAAAACTTGTGGTCATCACACTGTCACACTGTGAGGGATAAGATAGTGAACTTGGGAAAAACTGCAAAAGATGTGTATTATGTAGTCATGGGATGTATTCTGGAGGAAATGACTTTAAAAGAGATATGGTAAGAAGAGCAGGAGTTAGAGAATTAAGCATCTGTGGGGGGGCAGGGCAGTGAGAATATGGTAGGAAGACAGAGCTGCATGTATAAAGAAAGTGTTTTAAAGATTTCCAAAGGAACAGACCAATAGGAGATTAGAGTTATGAATACATTGTATGTCCATATGGATAATCAATCTATTCTTTCCCTGTATGCATATAAAGATATATATATAATCATTTTTTGTATAGATTACATAGAGCATGTACTTTATATATGCATATATTTATGCTATATATGAGACAAATATAGGTACATACATATATATGACATATATAGTTATATGTGTGTGTATATAAAATGCCTGAACCAGAAAATATTACCAAACTTTTTATACATGCACTGCAATTCTACCACAGTCCATCTAATAACTGAAAAGACTGCCAAATGACTAATGGACAGGTACATAGACAGTGTGCTTACATTGGAGAAAAGGAGCATTCACAAGGAGAACACCCAGTTCTTCAGAAAGGTATGCAATTAAAATTCATGCATTGCTTATTTTTGAAGTTTTCACTTATTATTTTTAGACCATGTTTGACTGCATTTGACAGTGGGTAACAGAAGTCATGAAAAGTGAACCCACTGTCAAGGGCAGATGACTGTATACATATATTCTTGCATATCTATCTATACACAGATTTCAAGAAATTGCCTCATCTGACTGCATCGGGGCTGGCAAGTCTGAAATTTGTACAGCAGCTGGCAGGCTGGAAATTCAGATAAAAGTGAACATTGCAATCTTGAGGTCAAATTCCATGGAGTAGGCTGAGACACAGGCAGGAGTTCCAAGTCTTGAGGAGCATCCTCTGTATTGGAAACATCTTTCTTTATGAGTGTGGTATGCTCTACTTAACAAATGTAATTATTAATCACATTTTAAAATTACTTTTATGGCAGCATCTAGACCAGTGTTGGGTCAAAGAACTGGGCACCACAGCCTAGCCATGTTGACACGTATTATTCACCATTTCAAGCACCAAAGAAGCATGGTACTCTTAGACACAAAAGGACACCCAATGTAACTAGAGAAAGAAGAAAAACTCAGTGGTGACTTCAGAAAAATGAAGTCACCTTGTGTGTCAGGGTCAGACAATAGAGTCCTAAACGATAGTGGGGGGTTTAATCTCAATTTTAGCTGAAAGGGTTTTAATACTCACTCTACCACAGGGAATGTGACTGGATTTTCAAGGAAGAGAGTTTTAAGTAGAGAGAAATGCCCCTTTGACTCTAATGAGTGACATTGCTCTTGAATGAAACCAGGTTTCCATAGTACTAAAATAAAGGGATTGAGTTCACATGTCTATAATTCCAAAGATGTAAACTCACATTTCATTCTAAAATCATGATAGGGGTAAAATGACCCTTTTAAAAATTATTTATCCATGACCTCTGCTTCACATAGTCCAGTTAGTTGTCAGATTATCTTGCCCCCTTTTCCATTTTAATATCAAAATTCTAATTGATACTAACTCTCCTGAGTCAACATGATTTTGTTACCCAGCTTGGCCTTGTGCATTACCTAAGCTCATTGGCCATATGATGTTCATCTGGTCATACTGATCATGATCATGATTATTCCAGAGGATATGGGAGAGAATATAAAGTTTTCTGTGAAGGCCAATTCCAACATTTGATGAATCATGAAATTCGTTCTGCATCCAAACATGATTTTCTCACTTTTGTTCTCAGTTCGCTTTGCTATGATAGCTTGTTCTAAACTAATAGTGAAAAGGGAATTCTAATTAATTTGAGTGGAAATATTCTAGTAAGTGCCTGATGATCCAAGCTGCCAGAGATGCAATTGGTTCTGCTGTCCAATAGAACTTTCTGCAATGATGGAGGTTTTCTGCATTTGTACCATCCAAGACGCTAGCCATTGGCTGTGTGTATCTACTGAGAATTTGAGATGTGACCAATGTCACTGAGGATCCAAACTTTTAATCTTATTTAATTTCACTCAATTTGAATGTACATTTAAACAGCTTGTGTGTCTAGTGGCTTCTATATTGGCAAATGTCAATTATGATGCCATCATTTGTCATGGAAAGTGTATGATGGCATATAGAACATACCTAAGTCAAAGTTTCCCCTTCTTGATCACTGTTCTGAACTCCCAAAATTCTATGCCCAAATTGCCACATACATATTTCTTGGGCCTGCACTAGTTATGTCCTCCAGTCTACAAGAGGCAATTTTGTAGTCTGGGTTGTGATTGGGAGTTCTGAGTATGCTTTTAGTTGTATATAGATGGATGGGAAACTCTAAAAGAATTAGGATGGGTTAGAGATGGGAAGGAAAGGGGAATAGGCAAAAGATTTATGCTCCCTGTGCCACTGAGTTATGAGAAGTCAAAATCTAAACCTAGCTTTTGAGCCTCAGGTTCTTAAGAGGCATGTAGGCTGTGAAACCCTTACACATGCATCCTACCCTGAACTGGGTCCAGTGGGAATATACCAAGCAGAAATAGAGAAGGGAGTATTGATTGCTAGGTGGTCAATAGCTTACCTTGGAAATGGAAAAAAAGAAATGAGTCTCCTGTATTCTCCAAAGAAAAAAGAGAAAAAGAAAATACATTGTTTTCTTATGGACTTATCAAGTGATTAGGAGAGAAGATTAAGAGCGTATAATGAGCAAGAACTTATTCATTTTTGTGTATTTTTCAAGGTTCATTATTTTATTGAACAGTCATTAGCAGTGTGTGTTAATCTTAAATGTTTAGAAATAAAGTACATGAGTCTTCAGGTGTACTCTTGCCTCAGGCCTCCAAAAGGTTAGGGGTAAGTCTGGAGCCTACATTAAAAAACCTATAATGATTATTTCACTCTTAATTCATATTTTCATTTTTTCTCTTACTAGATTGTGGGAAAATTCATTCTACAATGACTAATAAATACTTGATATTTAACAGATCCTTAAGAGATGAGAGTTGAAGGAAAAAAATCAATGTCACACAAAAATCATCCATTTTCTTCCCATATGGGGAGGAAGAGTGGTTAATTCCCTTAACATTTTTTAATCTTTTAATTTTTATTCTCCAAATGATAATCATTTCCTCCTTTATTAATCCTTTAGATATAAGGACTTCTTTTTGCAATTTTCACAAACGCCTTTATTGCAGGCAGGCAGGCAGGCAGGAAGGAAGGAAAGAAGGAAGGAAGGAAGGAAAGAAGGAAGAAAGAGAGGAGGGAAGAGAGATATTAATAGCTAGGAGATACACATTTTGCAAACATTGCCTCTTTCCTGTGATGTAATTGTTAAGATCAGTGTTATGGTTTGGATATGAATTGCCCTTCATGTGTTGATGATTTGGACCTTAATTTAACAATAGTCAGAAGTGGGGATTTGGAGAAGTGATTGGATCATGAGAGCTCTGGCCTCATCAGTGGATTGATCCATTGACAGGTGAGTAGTTTACTGGGAGGTGGGGGCAACAGTAGGCAGTAGGGTATGGTTAGTGGGGCATTTCCAAAGAAGGGATTTCTTGTCCCCAGTCATTTCCTCCATTTCTCTCTCTCTCTCTCTCTCTCTCTCTCCCCCCCTCTCTTTCTCTCTCTCTCTATCCTCCTCTCTCCCCACAACCCCACGCCTCCCCTTACCAAACACCCTGGGATGTGCATCTCTGCTCCACCATGCCCTCTCTGCCATGATGTTGTGCCTCACCACAGGTTTATATCAATAGAGCCAGTTGACCATGGGCAGAAATCTATGAAATTGTGGACAAAAATAAATTGTACCTCCTCTAAGTTGTTTATGCCACAAACTGCTGACTGATATAATCAGGATCTGCTTTGACTCTTGGGATGTATATTTTTCCTAGTTGATGGAACTTGACAATTTGGGGATGGTATATCATATCTATATGGAAACAAAGTCTGTTATGTTATATAGCTGTTGATTTAGATGTAATATAGAAGATGAGTGTTTTAAAATAAACCCATCCCATTAAAAACTCAGGAATGAGAAGCTTGCAACATTTTTCTCGGTTGACATCTATGGTTTTTCAATCACAGAAAATTTGATATTACCTATTAATTGAACATAGAGTGTGATTCAAGGGTAGAGTAGTAGAGCAAATAAAGCACTATTGTAATAAATCAGAAACATTATGCCAATTGGTACAGAATTCTATACAGAGCTCCAGAATAACTAGTGGAAAATAAATTGGCTCTATCCATTTCAGCCCATGAAATCCTCTCAAAATTTTGAAGGCAAGTCAAGAAAAAAAGAGTCCTTCATAATTTTTAATTCTCATTTTCTTTTAAGAAGGGCTGATTTTGGCATGTGGACCTTCTTTGATTTCTTAATCACAAACAAAATCATTATCTTCTGGGTAAATGTCAATGCCATATTTAAGGATTTCTTAATTTGTGGATTGAAGAAGCAGAGCTTTGTAGTGCACATGGGAACCATGTTAAGTTGTTCTTCACATGGGAAGGATAAAAGGAGGTGGAGAATTTCCAGAAGAGAAGCTAGAAGCAAGGAAGACTAAATTCTGGAAGAGAAATTATAGGAGGCATACAGTGGTTTAGAAAAAGGAACACATAGAGAAGACAGATATGGTTCATAGGAATATTCCTTGTTTTGTGTATGATTCTGAGTAATTCTTCCCTGCATATTAATGTGCTTCAGGGAAGGGAATTTGGTGTGAGGTCATTGAAGAAGTGGGTGAATGAACTGCACGTTATAGCACAAGAAGTAAATTTCCACCAATAGTAAGACTTCGCATGCATGCATATGTTCTTGCCTGTACAGGTGAGTTTTCCTACCCAGGTGTCATTAACCTGTAAGGGATGTCTACGTGTCATGGACAAGCCAAGCCACTGGTAAGCCTGAGACTCAAAATTTGATGGAAGAATACATCAAAATCTGGAAGATGGAAGATGGAAGAATAAGTTTCCAACTCACCATAGTTTGATTCTCAACTTTTCAGTGTTGCATTGATCTGAGAGCCTTGTGCATTTGAGAGAAACTGTACTTCACACTTCGAATTGTGCTCTTTTCATGGGTGTGTGATATGCCATGTGTGCCTGGATACTCTGGCAAGATGTGGGCAGCAGCGGCAGCTGCCCCTCCCAGTCAGCTCTGCGATCACAGGTATGGAATCGGCCGTCTATATTTAATGTGTTGCTAAATGATGATGTTTGCCAAGTTAGTTGCATGTGATGCTTTTTTTGACTTAACAGTAGTTTTGATTTTATCAGGACATGACCCTATTGTAAGGCGGGAGAATCTGTATGTTTAACCAAAAGTATTTCTTAAACGTCAGTTGTGTGTCACACTGAGCTGTATGATGTATTTCATGTTCCCTCTTCCCCTTGTATTTTGCTCATTGATTCAAACATGTTTGTAGGGAAGCTCTCTAGGAATATTTCTCTACATTTTACCTTAACCAATAGAAATTAGGTCTCTAATCACTTCTGCAATGAACCCTATTATTAGAGTGAGGAGAATTTTTGGACTAATATGTCATCTTTCAGTAAAAGTAAATGTAAGTGAAGCATTTCTGTATTTTCAATTGTAGAATGGTGTCTTCAGAAAGGTACTAGCTTTACAGCTTGAAAATAATGGAATCATGAATGGCTTTCTAATTTATTTAATATCAATTTTTAAATTAGCATCTTATATCTCAGCAACCCCCTATCAAACATCCCTCATGCATTCTCCCTGCCTGAGGAGACATGTCACATTGAATTCCACAGAAGTCAGCTTTATTGCTATGAAATAGCAATGAACTGCCTGAAGAGGAAATTAAGAACTGATCCACATTTACAACAGCATATGTATTTCAGAAGGACCTATAATTTCAGATTATTATCAGGAAAGTATCTGAATAGTCTTACTTTATTTGTTGATATTTGAATTGGTAGTTGAATCTACTTGATACCAACATGGCAGGGAAAAGGGGTGGTTTCCAGAAAATGGGTGGGGGTTTGACAGATCAGATCACAGTACCCACTACAGAGGAAGACCAAATAGTGATTCATGGAAGTTACTATGGATGCACAGATGAGATGCTTCCCTCTGGACACACTTAAAGTCATTTTCAAATCCAATAAGATGTTTTACCTAATCTTAGCTTTCTTCCTGCTTTTCTGCATTAATTTTTGATTTTACATTTTTAAACACTAATCACAAATTTAGCATTTTTGGATAGTTACATTTAATATGGATTTCTTAATAGCCATCCTTGTGGGGAAACGCAAGATCAAATTACACTTTAATACGTTTTTTCAAGTAATTGAGTTGCATCAATGTGCTTTTGCTCCTCCCATCTAACATTACTTCTCTTCATGACTCTTCTGAACTTTTCTCAGTGTAATGGAAAACATTACTTTGCTCCAATTACATTTCCCAAAGTCCTGTGAATGTCACTGTCCAGAAAAAAGAAAAGGTTTGGAAGACTCTTAAAATCTACACAGGACAAAATCTGGAAACCCCTCCTGTATCACTTAATTCCCTCTGTGACGCCCGGGCTTCTTTAGTTATCTGAAGAGTCCTTCACTGTCAAAACATATATTAAGTACATTTACTCCTCTAATTATTAGAGCACAGAGTCTTCTCAAAAAAATATGGGGAGGGGTCCCCAAACCAAGAGTCAAATAAAAGGAGGGAGTTATTATTGAGAAATTTGTCACATAAAAATCTGCAAGCAGATTTTGCAAGATCAGAGGCAGACATGGTAAAAGTGCTAGTTCAGTGTCAAAAGACCAGACAATCTGGGAAAATTATTATAATTGAATTCTTTAGAGTCATTTTAAAATTCTTTCCGTTTCATAGAAACATATAGTGAGAAGGAAAGCATAATGATTATAAAATTGACCAAAGACTTCCTAATTTCCTATTTGAAGTCATTAAACAGTTCAATATCATTCTTTTATGAAAATAATTTACCATTGGATTTTTCTAGGCAAGTTCATTTGAGGATGACTAATCTTTATTTAGGACCCTTGAATGAACTATCTCCCCAACCCCTGGGTCTTAGTGTGACTTCCAGACTCTATGAAAAATGTTGATCTCTCCTGAATTATTTCAAGTTTTTTTTCCAATTAAGTTTTTTGAAATTATTTTATTTTATTAAAATTTTTTTCATACATGAATATAGGGTAATAATGTCTATTTCAATTTTCTTTATCTATTATTATTTCCAGAGAATATGTAATGGCCCTTTTTCCAAGAAAGGAAGACAGGAATTTAAATAATATAAAAATATTCAATATTTAACAAAAACAAGTAAATTAACAGATCTTTGAAAAGTCAAAATAACTTAATTTTCAATTATTTATATGCAGCTATACTACTTGAAGGAACTGAATAATATGAACACTACTTCACTGAGATGCAATATCAACATAATAAGAATTATCCAGAAACTCATTCATAACTAAGTCTATCATTTTATTTTTTCATTAGTTGAATTATATACTATTTAAAATTGAAGAACTTTTCCATAATGTCAACTGGAAACTTTTAAAGTAGTGTAAAAGTAAAATCTTTTACTTATTTATTTTTTATTTCATTTTTTAAAAATTTTTACAGACTGCATTTTAATTCTTTGTACACAAATGGGGTACAACTTACAACTTTTCATTTCTATGGTTATGCATGATGTAGATTCACACCATTCATGTAATCATACATGTACATAGGGTAATGATATCTGTCTCAGTCCACCATTTTTCATACCCTCACCTCCTCCTCTCATTTCACTCTACGTAATCTAAAGTTCCTCCATTCTTCTCTCACCCCCCAACTCCCCCAACCAGATTATATGTCATCATCCACTTATCAGGGAAAACATTTGGCCTTTAGTTCTTGGGGATTGACTTACTTCACTTAGCATGATAGTCTCCAATTCCATCAGTTTATCTGTAAATGCCATAAAATTCTTCCTCTTCTTCTTTTTTATTTAATTTTAAAATTTTTACAGACTTCATTTTGATTCATTGTACACGAATGAGGTACAACTTTTCATTTCTATGATTGTGCATGATATACATTCATACAATTCATGTAATCATACAAGTTCATAGGGTAATGACGACTATCTCATTCCACCATTTTTATGCCACCACTCCCTCCTCCCTCACTTCCCTCTACATAATCTAATGTTCCTCCATTCTTCTCTCACCCCCACCCCCATAACCTGCTAATATATTATCATCCACTTATCAGGGAAAACACTTGGCCTATGTTTTTTGGGGATTGGCTTATTCCACTTAGCATGATATTCTCCAATTCCATCCATTTATCTGCAAATGCCATAATATTATTATTCTTTATGACTGAGTAGTATTCCATCGTCTATATATACCAACCTTGATGGTACATAGACAGCTCAAAGAAACTTTGGTTTTAAGATCAATGATCTTTGGCTTCTTCTGGGAGCATGGATATTTCTGTCCTGTATCACATTGTCTAACATGTGACTGGAAATGACCTATTGACAAAATGATTGTATTTTAATCTTGTATCATGTTAGAGCCTATTGAAACACATAATAAGTGATGATAATGTGCACCTAATTAGAACAAATACAAAGCATTTAAAAATTTTAAAAATAAAAAAAGTTTAAATTAAAATCTATCCACGTGGATATCACCACTTAAACGCCTCATCTTGCATCAGTCATGTAGATAATCACATAATGACATTCCTATATAAAAAAGGACACTTGTTTACTGTCAATATCAGTTTCTCACTTCATGCTGCTTGTTGACATCTATGGAAACACTGGCTTTCATTCCAAAAGTATTAAATACTGAAAAATTCATACCAGAATAATTACAATTTCAGCAAATATGAATTTTCAAAGAAGAAAAAAAAGAATTGTTTTAAGGAAGAACAATTACATTGAAACCAGAGATTCACCATCTAATGTCTTAGGTGGACTGAAGAGTTTATTGGTTAGGAAACATGACACAGTATTTTAGTAGCAGAGCTTGCAACACAAATATTTTATTTAATTTTTCAGTGCTATGTTTTTATTTTCCCAATACTATCTGATGTGTGAGCATAAGAGAATATGACAATTATGGAAATTAAAAAAATAATCTAGAGACAAATATACAAGAGGTTCACCCTCACGGTGTAAATCTTTTCACTTATTAGGGGCTGGGAGGTGACTTCAAAGGTAAAACAATGAGAGATGAAATGAGCTGGAGGGAAAATTAAATTCTGTTATATCAGGAAAATGAGAATTGGGATTTATCTCAGATTCATCAGACTCTAGAATTTAAAGGGAAATTCTTGTTTGGAGGATGTATTATATTGCATGCATACCATTAGATGATTTATTAAATAAAATTTTTAAATAACTGAATTCTACTTAGCATTTATTCAATTCATAAGGTTAAAACAGTTAACATATGATTGGTGAGAATGCTATACTAAAAGTAGCCTACCTTATTGGCAAGGGATTAAGCTTGCAAAATCAAAAATATCTTGACCTACTGAATCAAATTCTGGGAAGGGATACTAAAAATAATTGCAAATGATTCAATATAATAATGCACATTAAATTTTACTTTGCATGACTAATTATAATCATGAAAAATTGAAATGGCTAAAATGCCTAAGAATAGAAGATTCCTTAAATAAGTTACTATTTATCTTCAGAGGAGAAAATCAATTTGCTGATTTTGAAATTGGGAAAACCAAGAAAAATTCTTTTCATATAATGGTAAGAAAAAAAAGCAGAATGCCATAATTACTATGTTGTTGAACATGTTTTTAATTTGAGAAACACTAAAAGAAATATTTATAAAGAAAAATACTTACTTCAGGCCCTGGAGATGATAAGTTAATATCCTTTTTCTTCTAATTACTCTTACTTCAATTTTCTAATAAGGTATCAATAACGCAATTCAAATCCCAGAACTCATTCCCACTTTAGTAGTTTAACTCCCTTCTCAAAGTAGTCCCCTCATATTTTGGGAAATATCCATACTACCACAAAAGTCCTGTGGTCTATGGATTGAATTTGGGAACAACCCCAAAACTCATGTGCTGAAATCTTTGTCCTCAATTGATCAATTTACAGGGGTAAATTGGGCTGGAAACTATAGGCAGGTGGGGCTTGTTTTGAGGAAGCCTACCACTGGGGAAATTCCCTTGAGTACTGTATCTTTGCCATGGTCCCTTCCCCTCTCTCTCTGTTTCCTCGCTGTCATGAGCTGCATGGCCTTCTATCCACCAAGCTCTTCTGCCATGACATTCTGCCTCACCTCTAGTCCAGAGCAATAGGTTATGACCAATCATGATCTGAAACCTCTGAAAAACTCAGACAAAAATATATCTTTCCTCCTCTAAGTTGTTCTTCTCAGGTATTTTGGTCACAGAAACGAAAGTCTGACTAATATACATGCAAAGCAGAACCAGGCTTAGATGCAAAATAGAAAATAAATAAGTTGGAGAATCATCCCTGACATTGGTGCTGTTGTATGGCACCTTCTAAAGAGAAGATTGCCTCTCTTAGGACCTCAGTTCTTTGACTAGAAAGCTGGAAAGCCGCAACACTCTGAGTTCTTCATTTCCCAAGCAGGGTGATGCTCTGCCTTTGTACAAACACTGGAAGACCTTTAGAAAATACTAAAGGGAATGCTGTCCTCTGGAGTCCTCCATTGTGCTACCAGGACCTCATCTAGGGAATGTCGTCCTTGTAAGTTTCCACCCCGCCCCCCATTGCTCCTTTCCATTCTCCTCTTAGTGTTTCGAAGAGACTTGTGGTTTATTGAACTGCTGTTAGTGAGCCTTATATTCTACTCTCTTGCTATGGGGAAACTATCCTTGATCTTCCACCTACCAGACTCTATCACATCTTTGCTTTGTTCTGTTTATTTTTCTAATAGAATTCCCTTATCTAGCTGCAAGAATATATTAAGTACTCAACACAAGTTTTTGAATAAATTAACTCTTCATCTGTTATGGCCCTTGTTTGGAATGGAAAAGTGAATTTCTGTGATGTTTTTTCATATTGAGGGCATTCTCATGAAGACAGGAGCTTCAAGGTCTTCTATGTAAATGATTCCACATTTAATTAATGAAAAAAATGTAAAACTTATTCTCTAATTGCTTTCTCCTGAATTTTGGAAAGATGTAGAAACTCAGGAAAAAATTAATTAAAAATTCTTATATAAAGCACCTCCTTTTTTTTATCTTATTCACATATATAGGATAGTACAACCATAGTTTTACAGTAGAAAGGACATTTGAAAATATGTGATTAGAATTGATCTTTCATTTATTTATTGATTCATTTAGACAACAAATAATTATTGAGCACATAATAAATGTTGGATGCTTTATTAACATCTGGGGATTTATAATAAATGAAATAGAAGATGGATGTTTTCATAAGGGCAGGAGAAAGGAGAGTGGAAAAGATTAAGCACATGAGGCTAAATAAATACATCACCACAGCTTTAGCCGTGCTGCAAAAGTAAAGCTCAGATGCAATGCTATTAAGAAACACTAAGGAGGATGTCCCTACATAAATACCCTTTTAAGGGAAACCTAGATGATGGCAAGAAGACCACTCTTGAAGAGGGGGAGCAAAGCCCCCTAAGTTGAAAGAATGGAATGAATTATGCCCTGAAGTCCAAATAAGAAAGACCAGCATGAACATGAATATAGTGAGAGATCAAAGAAGAATGAGCAGTGATGCTGGGGGAAAAGTAGGCCACAGACTTTATAGATCAGATTGATAATTTTAACCTTTGTGCACATAGCCCTGGACCTAATAGAAACATTCAGAGCATTCTGCTCCTCAGCAGGGTCCATGTTCTTCTCAAGCACGTGTGGGGTATTCTCCAGACTAGATAATAGGTTAAGCTACAAAGAAGTCTTAACTCATTTAACAATATTGAAATCCTACTAAATCCCTTTTCCAACCATAATGCAATGAAATTGCAAGTCAGGGTCAGAAAGAAAACTATTTAACCAATGAGTGAAAATTAAACAACACTCTCAGTCATCTGAGTCAATTAGTAAATCACAAAGGAAAGTAGAAAAGTCCTTGATACATTTAAATGTGAAATACAACATACCAAAACTTATGTGGTACTTTAAAAGCAGTACTTAGAGTGAAGTTTCCTAGTGATAAAAGTCAATATTAAAGAAGAAAGAAGGAGAAAGTATATTAGAATGACAACTGACAAATTTTGAATAAGTTGAGTAGTATTGTATAAATGTTAGTTTCCTGATTTGAATATGGGACAGTACTTAAGTTTTGGAGAAATACTTGTAGAAGTATTTAAAGGTAAGTGTGTTGCACTTGTGGGTCCTGGGGGCAGAGTCACGAGCCAGACACGGGGAGTCAGGTAAGCATGATCAGGAGCGAGCGGCTGATGACTCATTTATTGTGTAAGTTGCATAGCCTTTTATTTATTTAAGAGCCAATGAAATCCCCTCACCACCTCACATCACCCCAGCAGGACCAATCATAGTTCTCACTGTGGACCCACGTTTCCACCAATCAGCACAAGTCTCCATTTCTCACAACTGTCAAGTTACCAGCTCCTCAGTATGACCTACAAAGTGGATTCATATCTGCAGCATTTAGAAAAATAAATTGAGAAAATGTGGTAAAATGTTAACATTTGGGGAGTCTGAAGTTGATACCGGAATAGTATATACTATTTTTGTAACTTCTGTGTAAGTCTAAATAATCACAAAATATAAAGTTCTTTCCCCAAATGAATAAGTAAATAAGAATAATAGCAAGTAAATGACCTAAGCTTACATCTTAAGAATTATAAAAAGAACAAACTGGGGCTGGAGCTCAGGGATAGAGTGCTTCCCTAGCATATGGGAACCCTTTGCTGGAGGCACTGGATTTGATCCTTAGCACAGCATAAAAAATAAATAAACAAATAAAGGCATGCTGGCCATCTACAATGGCCAAAAAAAAAAAAAAAAAAGAAAAAAAAAGGTCAAAAAAGAACGAACCAATCCTAAAGTAAATAATAGGATAATAAGTGTTACAGGCGAAAAGAATAAAAGAAAAATTATATAAAAATTCATACATGACAAAATAAAAGATGCACACACGGAACTCTATCAAACTATACAGCTTGTGCACAGCAAACAATCAACGGAATTCAAAGCACAGTATGGCACTGTAGTTTGGATCATGGACTCTCCTAAAGGACCAATTATTAAAGGTCTAGATTCCAGTGTGGTGCTACAGGAAGGTGGTAGAATCTTTAAAAGGTAGAACCCATAGGGAGGTCTTTAGGTCACTGGTGGCTTGCTCTTAAAGGGGACTGTGGGACCCTCGCTCTCTTCCTCTTTCTCTTTTGCTTTCTGACCGTGGGGTATTTGGCTTTGCTCCACTCTGTGTTCTCCCACTACAACGTGCTACCTCATCATAGCACCAAAGCTATGGCACCAATCTATCATGAACTAGAGACTCCAAACTGTGAAGCAGAATAAAGCTCTCCTCTTTACAAGTTAATTATCTCAAGCATTTTATTATGATGACGGCGAGCTAACTAATGCATTTGAAATGGGAGGAAATATTTGCAAATCATATATCCTATAAGGGAATAATATTAAAATATATGGACTGGGGCTGGGTTCAGTGGAGAGTGCTTTGCTAGTACGCAAGAGGACCTGGGTTTGATCCTCAGCACCACATAAAAAATAAAATAAAATAAAATAAAATAAAGGTATTGTGTACACCTATAACTAGAAAATATATATATTATATATATATATGTATGTATACATATATATATATAAAAAACAGAATTCCTACAACTTAATAGTTTAAGAAAAGGAAAAAAGTGCCGGGCATGGTGGTGCACGCCTGTAATCCAAGCGACTTGGGAGGCTGAGTCAGGAGGAACGAGAGTTCAAAGCCAGCCTCAGCAACTTAGCGAGGCCCTAAGCAACTCAGTGAGACCCTGTCTCTAAATAAAATGCAAAATAGGGCTGGGGATGTGGCTCAGTGGCCGAGTGTCCCTGAGTTCAATCCTTGGTTCCAAAAAAAAAAAAAAAAAGGAAAAAAGTTACAACCTCGTTAAATAATGGGTTAAGGTCTTAAATAAATACTACCCTAAGAAAGACATAGAGCATAGAGTCAGCAGATATAGGAGTAGATGCTCAGCATCACTAATCTTCAGCCTGCACATCAAAACCGTAATGAGATATTACTTAACACATGTCAAGATGGCCATTATCAAAAAACAAACAAGATTGTGGCAAACAGTGGAGAAATTAGAATTCTTGCACACTGTTCATGGGTGTGCAAAAGGGTACATTCCTGAGAGAAAGCAGCTTTAAAATACTCAGAATAGAACTACCATATGATTCAGTAAACCCACTCCTAATTTATTTATCTCAAATAATGGAAGCCAGGATCTCAAAAACACATGAGTGTTCTTAGGATCATTCCTCACTATTCACCATAACCAAGAAGTGGAAATGATCTTAATGCCTGCTAACAGATAAGTGGACTAAAACCAAAGTGGGACATATAAACAGAGGAGTACTATTCAGCCTGAAGAAATAAAGGAATTCTGCCATATGTGACAATGTAGATGATACCTGAGGATATTTTTAAGTGAAACAAAGCTAGCCACAGAAATAGAAGTGGCTTCGTTTACATGAGATATCTAAAATAGTTCAATTTATAGAATGGTGGTTACCAGAGCCTAGGGGTAAGGGAAAAAGGAGAATTACTAGTTAGAATAGAAGCCATTAAGAATGGAAATAAATGTTGGAGAGGTTGTAAGAAAATAGGAGCATTTGTAAACTGTTAGTAGAATTGTAAATTAGCACAACCACTCTGGAAATCAGTGTGGATATTCGTCAAAAGAGTATGAATGAAACCACCACGTGATCCAGCTATACCACTTCTCAGTGTTAAACCAAAAGAATTGAACCAGTATACTGTACTGGCACATGTAGAGTCATGTTTATAGCAACACAATTCACAGTAGTCAAATTATGGACTCAGCCTACCTGCCCATCAATGGATGAATGGATAAATAAACTGAGCTATATCTACACAATGGAGTTTTATTCAACCACACGAAAGGATGAAATTATGTCATTTGCAGGAAAATGTGGGTGGAACTTTAGAGCATGAGGTTAAGCAAAACAAGCCAAACTCAAAAGTCAAAGGTGATATGTTTTCTCTCATAGGTAGAAATTACAGCATTAAAAGGAAAATAAAGTGGGGGAGGAATCTCATGAAAATAAAAGGAACACCAGTAGAGTAGAGGAAAGAGATTGGGGGAGGGGGGAGGAGAAGACAAAGCAGAGGCAATGTGGAACAAAATTAACTAAATTATGTTGCTCTATTATGTGCACGTAAGGAGAGTAACAACAAATTCCACTATTATGTATAATTACAATGCATCAATAAAAAATAAATATTTTTACCTTCAAAACAAAGAAAAAGAAAATGGGAACTGGGAAGTTAATGAATCAACATAAATTTTGAGTCAAACAAGATGAATAAGCTTTTGAGATCTCCTATATAGCATTGTGTACCTATAGTCTAATAATGTATTATGCACTCAGCACTTAAAATTTGCTGAGTGTAAATTTCACGTGAAGCTCTCTTACCACAGTGAAATTTTAAAACCTGGTTATACTGGAGAAGTATTAAAGCATAGAATTCATTTTTAGGTTGGAGTTAACCAGAGAGTGTCAGAGTATAAATATACGACTTTTGAAGTTGATGCAATCGGATGAAAGATTTTGTTGCTTTTGTTTGTTTTGTTTTGTTTTGCTTTTGTGGCTTTTTTTTTTTCCTTTGTCACCAGAAATATTGATAGCTCCACATCTTAATGGATTCTGGAAGTAACAGTCATTTGAACCATGAAAATTGTTGTCACTTTAAAACTTGTCAAAACAATGCCATTATTTCAGAAGGGAGTTTCAGGACATACGTCAACCGTGGCTGGGTGGCAGTGAGGAATCCAGCTTCAGTAAGTGGATTTAAATGGCTCCTGCTGGCCCCTTCTTTCTGCTTTCCTTAAAAGTTGTTAGAGAAGATCAACATATGGCGTATTTGGCAGTGAAACATCATTAGTGAAAAACACCAACAACTGCAGGAAGTTGAAGGAATTTTGAAAATTGCAAAGAAGCTTAGGACTTAACAGAATGTGCAGTCTAGATGTTATTTTCCTATTTTTGGGATATCGTACTGCATAGTTAGTAGCATTCATCCCTCTAAAGACACAGCTACAGCTCCTATGTTTTATTTGGGTGTCCATCATCAAGAAGCATGCGATGATACTGTTGCAGCAGCCATCTTTAAGGAGTGAGTCCATGACATATGGTCATCAAATCAGATTTTCAGGCCTTCCTTGGAAGGAAGGAGTCTTTCTTCACTGGATTTCCAGATGTGATGATGTGAGATTAGAGCTTCTCACATTTTCTTTTCACAATAATAAAAGATAAAAGGTAAACCTGAAAAATAGTGAATAGTAGGTAGAAACACACACACACACACACACACACACACACCTTGTATGTGTACAACTGGATCTGATGATGTGATGAGAACTCCTGTGCAGAATCAGAGCCTGTATTTGTTGAAGATATGACTTAAACGTATTTGCAGTGATCATTTGGATTTTGAATAGGTGAATATAAGGTATTCTTGGAGAAAAACTATTTAGAGAATACTTCATCATTTTTGATTCCTTGATTGCTTTAGTCACTAGTGACAAAAAATACAACTATATATCAACTGCAGTAACAGCATGTGAACCCCAAAAGGCCTAAGCAAAAAGAAAAATGATTTGGCTCAGGTAGCAGAAAAGTCCAGGGTGAGGCCCTTATTCTGTGCAGGGATTCTCCTAACATCATCAGATTCAGGTTTTTACTACATTCATTGATTGCTATTCTCTTGTTCCAAGAGTCAACGCTCCTTCACTATTGTTCTACGTGTGTTTGTTTTCTAGTGGTTTCATGAACTTCCCATTGTTTTATGATATTCACAGTTTACCGTTATTTTAAGGAACACTTCTAATTGAAGTGTTCCTTATTTTTGTCTATTATTGTCTATTATTAGGAACACATATACATACATACATGTAATATAATATAAATGAACACACATGTGCATATATAGATATACATATATGTGTATATATGTATATATATGCATATAAATGACCACACATGTACATATATATGTATATGTATATATATGTATATATGTAGTTGTATATTCTCCCCCTCCCCCTCGGAGGCACTAGATTAGAAATGCCCACAAACACTATTTTACTTAATCCTCATGTTCACCACTTCAGTGAACCTGATTTAAAAAACCTGATTTAAAAAAAAAATGAGTAGCAAAGAAAAAAAGACAGAAGTCTTAAGGTGCAGGAATTCAAATCCAGGTCTATTGACAGGTGACGCCTAATCAGGTTCCCTTTATTCCATAGCCTGTCAGTCCATGGCTTACAGGGTTTCTGCTATTTTCAAGCAAACTGAGCTCCACAGGTAAGGTGCTCCTCCCTAATGCAAATTGTTGAAAAAATCCAGCACCACAAAATATTGAAAGGTTCTTGTGTTTTAATAACTTTACTGCACTATATTTAGTATTCTGCTTTTGATGTTTGAATCATTTTAATTTGATAAGAATGCTATGAAAGGTTCATATTTCCAGTAAACTAATTCCTTGATGCTAATTTACATCTGATTGCTTGGAGTGTAAACTACTGACGTTGGATGCTAGGCAATACATCTTTGACTTTCCAGAATAGGCTGAGGATGAGGCCATGATAAAGGTGTTGTCACCAATTTACATTTTCCATTAACAAAGAGTTCAGATGTACTTTTGCTGAGTGCCTGAAATAAGAAGAATGGAAAAAGGTTCAATTATTTTCTACATTTTTTCTGTGTCTTGGAAACTTCTGTGCTTGTTTCCTTATTGTATTTTCCTAACCTTTTCCCACAGAAAAGTCCACTGTTCTGTCCACAGAGCTAGAAATGTGATTGTTAGTGAATCAGTTCTCTCTTAGGAACTTGAAACTTGAGTACAGACTCACAAGGACTGGATGTAGAAATTAAAGAAGTAGCTATAATGAGGAGATTCCAAATGCTGTCTTAGCAACTTTCCTTTGCACAAGTGACTTTTACAACCATACTTTTGATTTTGTAAGCAACTTGAGTTGCCTTATGTTAAATTCCTCTTTATTCTCACAAGAAATTCCTTTATGATCTGTTTCTGTCATGGGTCAAAAGTCATATGTAAAGATCTGTAGACAAAGTACACAAGGTCAAAAAGGAAGGTTATTCTGACTTATTTTGATATAAAATGATTGTGGTTTGAAATTATTTTCAAAATTGTTCCTAGTACTTCTGTTTCCCCAGTTTGTGTTCTAAGGAGGAAAAAATAGAATGAGGAGGGTATTGCAAATTGCCAATTTTAGCAAATATACATTCAGGATTCCCAGTCAAATTTAAATTTTAGGTAAACAAGA
This sequence comes from Glaucomys volans, assembly GCA_020662805.1. Lineage (NCBI taxonomy): Eukaryota > Metazoa > Chordata > Mammalia > Rodentia > Sciuridae > Glaucomys > Glaucomys volans. Next base: position 367,017 of record JAJEJO010000354.1, on the reverse strand, counting down.
AATGACTTGTTATTATAGGTATGTCCCATGCAAATATGAATAGTATATAATTGGAAATTCAAATTGGAGTACCTGTCCTTTAGTTTATTAGGATACCCTGAATCAGTATAGTCCCATCAAAATTCCCAAATTACCTCTGAATATTCAAAAAATGAATAGTGATCAAATAATTAAATAATTCTATCAATGTACTAATATATTAAAAACTGTGTCCATGAAAATTTCACAGCAGAGGATAGAAAGAAATAGAAAAATAATATAACTAGCTATCATCAAACCAGTTTTCCCCACTCTCTTTTCTTCTTCAGACTTGGAGGTGAACTTTTATCTATTTAGTATGATGTCACAAATAATCCTCACAGGAATCCATACCTTCAATTATGGCTGTTACTGGGGATGTTCAATTATCAGTCATATTATGGGGAAAATAAAACCATCTCTGGAAACTGATTTCATGCAAATTTCATGCCTCATCTTCTTGCCACCCTACCAATAAACATACTCTCTCTCTCTCTCTCACACACACACACACACACACACACACACATTCTTGGGCACTTCCCCAGTAAAAATGAATATGTAGGAAGAGAGACCTTCATCAGTGAAGTCTGGAGGTTGTAAGTTTAGAGGTAGAAAGGAAACAAGGGCCAAAATAGGAAGGAAGACTGGAACAACAATTCAGTCTGGTGCTGGATATCAATATGGTGGTCGTTCGTATGTGTACGACTGGGTTCAGCAGTTAATTCCAAGAATAATTTCAATACAGTATTTACACACGTGGGAGACATCTTGTACTGAAAGAGGAAGGAAGACAGTACAACATTACCTTCTATTTGTTCATTCCATAATCATATCTATGGTTCCTTATGCAATGTGCTATCTTAAGGGCTAGAGCTCTTAGCCTTGACTAACATAAGAAACTCTGCTACATTATATTTCTTGGCTAAACCTCTTTTTCTAACATTGTTGAAAGAGAATTATAAGTAAGATACATCCAGTTGTCTCAGGGAAAAGATGTTGCTGGTCTCTCTGGGGCACGAAGTTCAATGAAGCTTTATAGTTCCAATAAAGTTACCCATATCTTTCCTCCCAGAAGAAACTCCACCATATGGGATATGTATCATGGCTGCTAGTTTGCTCTGAGCATGGAAGTACAAGGGGGTGGATGAGTATTCTTCAGGACTAAATTCAACATTATGGTTCCAACAAAATTGACCATAACTAAGAAACATGGAAAGTACTTGAGGCTATAAAATGGAGGAAGAATTTGCTGAGCAATGGGTGTAGATACTTCTTATGCAACTGGCATCTGCTTGAAAAATTGGATAAAGGCGAAAGCTATAGAAAATTGTGGAGTCTGAAGTTTATGGTGGTGAAGGATTGAATACATTGCCAACATCAGAGTCTCCCTCCTAAGACATCAAAAAGATCTGCGAAAACATCACCCCTTTGAAATCAGTAACAGCTGAGACAATAGTAAAAAACAAAGGTCAGTCAAGCCAGCTTCCTGATGAGATGATAAATGAAAAGTAGGTGACGAACATTCACAGTAATTGCAATCTTATGTCCTTGGCAAGGACAAAGAGGATCTGAGATTTTGAATCATTTGTTCTGGAGGATACAACCTGTTGGTTAATGCTTAAAATCATAATCCAGAGGATATCTCCAATCTGGCAAAAAAATCAAATTTATTTTGGTATTTAGATCCTCTTCACCACATTTCTTAAAGGAAAGACATGAAATTTCTTTGATTCATGGTAAAAGATGCCTCTGCTGCCATTTCCATTGCCTCCCTGAAAACTCTGTGGAACAACCACTTGGTTTCCCACCTCTGGGTTTAATTGGTTGACTCTGACTTATTTTGTAATACTCTTGGTTTCCTCTTTATCATTATTAGTATAACTTTCTTTCAATGCACATAGGATTTTAATGCAAAAGTTGTTTCAATACTAGTTGTGTTGGAGGCCTCCAAGAGACATCATCTTGCCTTTTTGGAAGCAGACAGACACATAAATATCACAGGTTATTTTAAATTACTGTTTTGTCCTGTGTGTGTATTATAGCATGGATTCTGTTCCTGTCAAGGAGATGTATTTGTAGGGTGGAAAGTTGGACCAGGAAAATGTGTTCACAATCTCAAGCAGAATTTGGAAGTTGCAGTTTTTATTCAACATCCTACCAATATGTTTGACACTTATAAACTAGTTTGGAATGTTTGCATCGACTAGATCTCAGTTTAAAGAATTTTGATAGAAAATAGATTAATTAAACAACTTGGCAATTGTAATAAAGAGAAAATTACTCACTTTAGTACAAAATTTAATCATTTCTAACTAGAGAATTCAATTTACTAACTCATTTATATGAATTTTTAGTTGAAAAAAATTTCAAATCTCTCTTGGGTTATACAGGACTTACGTTATTATCTCCATGGAAGAGGAATTAGTAACACAAAATAAGAGTAGTTTATCCAAAGATGCAGTGTGTGTGTGTGTGTGTGTGTGTGTGTGTGTGTGTCAGGGAGGAAGGTCAGGGATCAATCCAGTCACCTCTCTTACTTCATTTGCCTTTTCCATTCCTCTATTTTTTTCTTATTTCTTTGTCAGTGGGGTACATTGTGGAGAAAGAGACAAAAGTCTCCATTTGTTGCGACAAAGCATAGTCAAGAACTCAAGCAGCAGTTACCAGCATCACCCCCAACACCTAATTCAAAAAGAAACTTGTTGAATGCATTAAGAAAAGGAAAAGGTAATTGATTTTGCTGTAAGATCTTTTGTGTCAAAACAGAGGAGCATACAATGGTGGGAGTTTGGACATTAATGTTCAGACTCCATAGACACTTTCTGTGAAAAGCAGGATTAAATCAAAACAACACTCTTGTTGCTTTTGAATTGAAACTTGCAAGAAAACTGAAGAAATGACAAGTTGCTTGCATGGGAGATCACAATCCAAAAGTTGCTTAGGGAGTGGAAACCACACTGACGGAAATGGCTTTTTAACAGAGCTGATAGGAGCTGAAAGTGTGACTGCAGGGAGGACAACTTGTTTGTAACTTGACACAAGAAATCCAGAACCAAAGTAACATTTTGGCCAAGAAGCCCAGGGAAGGGTATTGGCCATCCTCAGAGGAGCACCTGCTCGGGTAGACCATGTGGAACCCCGACAAACGTGGAAATCAGGCAGACCTACTTTTGCATCCTACATACATCAGTTGCTGAGTGGGAGAACTTGAACATGTCATGTTTCCATTTCCAATAGAAATGGTAGATTGAGCTCCTCCAGGGTGGAGGTGGGAATTCCATGAGACAAATCCCCATTATAGTTCTTGCTACACTAGCACTATTAGGGGCTCATAAATAGAAGTTGCAATTTTTCTTTAACAATATCACCAATCAGACCACCATCGCCACACCTGCTGCCCCCACCCCCATCATCATCATCCAGTAGAGGTGAACTTTAAGGCTTCCCCTCATACTGTATAATGGAGAAAGTATTTGCGAAGTTGAGGCTATGAACACTGATGAAAGTTTCCCTCTTTATCTCTTTATCAATAATATGGAAGATAGATCTCCCAATGCATTATATTTATTAAAGATTTTAGGAAGAGGATCATACTATGCTTATAAGACATAGCCAAAAACATGGTCCTTGTTTTCTCATAATTGAAACCTTTATTTTCCACCCTCTTAATGACTCACATTCTTTCTTCTCTGATATACTTTGTTTTCTTAAATATTTTCCACTTTTATGTAAGATTGGGCCACATTTTCTTAAGAATTCATGCAACCTGTTCCCCATCGCTTAGTTTCCTGATCATCGAGTCATGTTGCCTCCCTCTTACCTTCGATGCCAGGTCTCATCCACCAGCAGTCCTGCGGCAGGCACGTTATACTCTGAGCCATGCAAGACCCTGCGCTTACTTCTGAGCGCACAGCAATGACTACCGCGAGATCACTGCCTCCAGCTAATGATAACGAGAGAAACAGCTTTGTAAAAAATAAATCAAATAAATGAGAAAATGCTCTATCAAAGAGTGAGGCTAGGGCCTCAGGGTGTCCTGCCTTGGGGTAGTTTGAAAATGCTTAGAAAATGAGTTGACCTTGACTGAAGGAGCTAAGAGAATTTCATACCACTGGTGGATTATCCTTGTTTTGGGGCCTCTCCTTTTCCCTTTCTTTCTTTTAAAAATGAAATTTTGAATAATTGTCAAAGTAACATGTGTAGAAAGTTAGAAAATAAGACAAAGAAAAATTTTAAAAACCTATAATCATAAAATAAGTCCAAAAAATCCCCATAATTTCTTTTCCCTCCCTATTCCTCTTCTATCCTTCTTTTCTTCATTTTCTAGCTTTAGTTTCTTTCTTTTCTTTTTTTTCTTTGTTTTTATCTCATTTTCTTTCCTTTCTGTAAAATATTCTGGACATTCTCAATGCCTTTGGGATAATCAAAAAGAGTAGGTGATATGGGCTCTATCATTCATCTACGGACCCTAAGTAGATGCTTTGAAATTGAAAACTAAGGAGCTTCTTTAGTTTAAGGAAATTTTCTTCTATAGCATTATTCTTTAATCCCCCCCCACATTATTATGATTACTAACATTATCATCATATAATTTTGCATGTGGGAAAACAACTAGATAGAGAGATGTATCTATTCTCTATTCTCTCGGCCTCACTTTCACTTAGGCTTGGTCATTTTTTAATTTAATCCTTCCCTGGGAACTCCTCTATCCATATATGGGGAGGGCAGTAAAATATTTTACATTTTCAAAATATTTTCTTACAGTCTGTATTTTCCTCCTGCATGGTGGTCTATTTTCTTTACAAATTAAGTAGTCAACTGAATCACTCTCAGTTGATTGGTTATTTTGAAATCTACATGCATGTTAATATCTGTATTCAGGCAGAAATCTGGCTACCATGAGTATGACTCTGGGGTATTTATCTGGACTGGCTTTCATTGAGGATTAATGACTTCTATTTGTCTTCTGCCTCCTCCACCAGATATACAACTATAATCACCACCAGTGGCACTATTTATGAAATGGCATTTTTTTTCTGCCAATGGAGACTCACATCTCACCTTCTGTTCTTCCCTGATAATGCTTCTCCTTGGAGCAGCAGCCATCCTTTAAGTAGTATTTCATTTCTTCTGTGGAGGGCAGAGTTACCTCCAGATCTACCCTGCCTCCCTCTTGTGTGTATTTTATCAGGATCTACCTCAGGCAGAAGACTCACCATTAGATTTTATTTTGAGTTTTAAAAAAAGTCTCCTCACCACAAAAGGATATGTACATGTTGCATAAGAGATCAATTTTAGTTATAATAATTGAAGAGAAAATAAAGGAGTTATGAATTATAAAGTCAGTCCCTTTTCTACCTTTGGGGAGGGCTTGATTGACTTACAGAAATCCATTTTGTTGACTTCCTTGACCTAACACTACTGCAGGGATTTATGGGGGATTCAGTTTTGCCTCATATCATTTAGTTGTATCCTAATTTGCTTAGTTTCAAAAGTATTATTTATATGTAGTAGCTTTTTCCCTGCTAGAGTATAAATATCATGTATTTCTCACAATATGTGCCCCTATTCAACACTTCTACCAAATCAAAGTATATTTAGTTTTGAATGAACAAATGTGTCTATCTAAATATCTATATCCAAGTCTACATCTATATTCTTGAAATAGATATTCAATTTTTAATTATATGACATGGAGTTATATGTATAGCACAGTTAGGGAACTTATTCCCAGAAAAATCTATAGGATAATGAGCATGCAAATTCAATCACCTAATTAATAAAAATTTAATAATTCAACACCTATAATAGATAAAGAGGAGTTTTAAAATATGATACCCCTAGTTTTTACCACCAGTGTTGCTGATTTAATTCTTCTGAAGAACAGTATGGGTGACAGAATTCTGAAACCATCTGACAAGCACACCCATGAGGCATAAGGAAGAGTGACTGCCACAGACCAAAGGCCACAGGAAATCAGAGATGGGAGAGTGTTTGAGGCTGGACAGTCATGGCGAGATTCAGCAGGAAGGATAGCTGGAACAGGAACTGAAGGATGACTCTGATGGAGAACAGACAGAAAATGAAAATTCACTGGTTGAGTTCAGTAAACTTAAGGTCTCCAAGTTTGGGGACAGAAAGAGTATCAAAAAAGACAATGTAAATGCTTGTGTTGAGTGTTCTCTTTCCTTATGACCTTCACTTCTTTGTTCCTTCCTTCCTTCCTTCCTTCCTTCCTTCCTTCCTTCCTTCCTTCTTTCTTTCCTTCCTTTCTTCCTTCTCTTCCTCCTTCCTTCCTTTTTCTTTCCCTCTCTTCCTCCCTTCCTATCTTTATCCCTTTCTGTTACTTGCTCTTTTCTCTAAATATTCACTGGACACTTGCTCTAGTTCATTGGACACCAGGCTCAATGAGATGAATAAGATGCAATTTCACTGTACTCAGGGAGTTATTTCAGCAGTAAAACAAGGAGACACAGACCCTTCCGGTTCCTGACAGTTGCCTCTTTGTGAACCAATCACAGAGCATGGCAACTCTACCACTTCCTTAAGTAGCAAAAACGAACGGCTTTATCACAATTTAGTTATAAACCGTGCTTATCTTTCTCAGATACTCCATGTGTGCTATTGCCTCTAGGATGGTATTTTCAGAGGTGGCACCATGGAGAATCTTGTCTGGGTTTTCCATGGAGCTGTCTTCTCAGAATATTAGGTTTCCCACTCATGTGATTCTCAGTATGAGAAGGGTGAGTCAAAGCAGCCTTACCTTGGGCAAGGACAGTATGAGAAGGGTGAGTCAAAGCAGTATGAGAAGGGTGAGTCAAAGCAGCCTTACCTTGGGCAAGGACAGGGAAATTCTTGCAGATTCTAAGAATCAGAGCCCAAGAGAGCAAATACCACCTTTCAGAGCTCTAAGTGCAACCTGCATTCCAGGGGGTAAAGATTCCGGGGCTAGACCTTGGAAAGGGCTCAAGTTGGGAGCAACATGGTCATTAACAGTAAAGCCTAGACATGAACTTTTGTATTCCAGTGATCAGTCCAATGCTGTTTGACTTCTAAGGGAATTAGAAATAAAAAACTTTTAAAAACCATGTTTAGAATCTTAAAAAAAAAATTAAAAGGTAGGAGGAAAGAAGGAAAAAAAAAAAGAGAGAATCCTCAACAGTTAAGCACATGTCAAGTTTATGAATGACCAAGAGTAGACTATGGTATTGATATTAAAAAAAATCCCATCACCATTAAACACGGTGCTTTGATTTTGTCAAAACCATTTCAGGATTTTATAAAATGTAACTCTGTTTCTTCCGTACCATTTAAAGAGAAATTGAGAACAGACAGTGGAAGAGTGAATCAAAATTGTTTTCCATGTTTTTGTAATTTAGTTTCTTAAATTCACCCAGAAGGCCAGTCTTCATTAGGACTGTGTTTAGGTAATTTGAGACAGTTCAACTGTTGTGGCTATCAACAACCAGGCTGTCCTATTTCCTTAGTTAATGAGGTGACTCCCCTTGTAACATAAGTAACCACGACAACAAATGTTCTCTGACCATCTCACTCTGACTCTTGGCACCAACTGATAAATATAGTCATTCCCAGAATAAAGGAAGAATTAGTCACCAAACCAGGATTCCTTCTCTTACTTAGGCATTTCAAAAAACTGTGGCAGCTTGGCTTTTTGCTCTTGCTGAAGTATTCACATAATTGCCTCAATTCTTCACATGATGAGTGTGAAATATTACCTTGTAATTCTTACATTAACTTGTCTTATTGCTGAACTAACATTCAAATACTTCTTAAAGTGTAAGGTAGACAGTGTGGCATTAGCAGGTTAAATTAAAATGCAATTAAAAACGCAATAATTCTTTTTCTGTCAGGACCAGTGTAATAGAGATGGTACTCTATGAGAGCATTAATTTTTTAAGGGAATTAAAAAGAGAAAGACTCCTACTTCTCTAGCAGTCTTACCGTATTAGTCTTTACCACATTGCTAAACATTGCTTTAGCTTTTCACTTTAATAGTGGCAAACTCCGAGGTCTGACATGAAATAGGCTATTTCGTCTGAGATGGTTTAAGCTGGCCTAAGGAGTGACAGGAGAATACAGCAAGCAGTCAGTGCTAATGACAGCATACCATTTTTATAGACTAAAGGTCGAGCAATGAATTTCAATTATAGAGTGTCAGGATGCCCAAATGCAGGTACCTGATAACAAGTCAGGAGCTCACAGTTCCTGTAAGGCTTCTGTAGAATTTCAATAAAGCTCTTAGCCCTTAGCACAGCCTTTTTATGCTTTTTTTTTCCCTTGCCAGAAGCCAAGAGATGTAATCTTTTCTGAGCAACTCCATCTATAGCACCCTTCAGCCATCATGTTGAAATAGCTAAATGAAGCATGCCTTTCCAACATATGGGCTTCCCCTGTGGCTCATCCTCCGTTGCATTTGGGAGTGACATAGAGAGTAGGCATAGATTTTCATCTGCACTATTTAAACGGAGTTTTCCAAAAAATGTGTTATGAGCTCAGCCATAGCAAAGACTCTATGATGACCTGATAAGGTCATTTCCCTGCCAAATATTTGAACAGGTTAAAGGAAAACAGTAATTTTAAAGGACCACACTACTCACTTCAAATAGAATGTGAAGATTTTTTTCTCCCAAAGTAGCAAATATCACTGAATCTATAACGTTTCCTTTCTGTGATGTTTGGGGAAAGGGTTAGGAAGTCAAAAGTGAGAGCCATCAAAGTATCCTAATATCTGATGTCAGAATAAATGATGAATGGGTTGAATTTGCCATCCATTTCATTCATATATTTATTTAACTTATAACATTGCTCAAAAGACAACTTCAGATTTTCCTCCCCAAACTTTCCCTGCAGTGTTTCTCAACTAAGTTGTTGTCAGCTCCTTTCAGACACTAGACACAAAAGAATTGAATTCCTTCCCTCTTGACTCACCTTTTTGTTTCAGAGCCCACAGATGGCCCAGCAGGAAATCCTGGGGACTCTGGTTTTAGCACTTAGCCAGAAACAAGTTCATTCCACTTGCACTTTCACTATAGCAATACCTCCACTGGACTGAGAGAGATGGGTTCCTGCAACTAGCTGCCCCACAAGACTCTCTGCTTCTACTCTTGCCCTTGCTACCATTGAATCTCTTTTCAATGTATCACTAGATGATTCCTTTAACAACTAAGAAAATCTTATTGTTTCTTTGATAAAATTCTTACATTCGTCTACTTCAGTTACAACAACAGCCAAATCTTCATAAAGGCCTTGTAAGATCCGGTCCCTCCTGTTATAACTCTGACCTCATCTCTGATCTTAACCTGCCAGTTACTCTGCTCCAGATGCAAACATCTGGGCAGCTTCTCCAGGTCTGTAAACAGATTATTTCCATCCACTAGATATTCTCATCAATTTTTAAGCCTTTTAATTCCTTAATTCATGTCCCAAACTCAAATGTCACCTCCGTCCACATGAGACCATCTGCCTACCCTATAAAAATAGCAGCCAATCTCTACCTTCAGTCCCATCATGACCAAAGCCTGTGCTTTTGCCTAAAGTACTTATCACATGATGACATACTATCTGCTTCTCTTGGGTGTTTGTTTCCACATTAGCTGTTTTCTACAAAGCAGTAGCTATTATGTTTTGTCTGACATATCCCAACCTCAATTATATGGCTGTTATAAGGTTCTTACGTGAATATTTGTTGAATAGTGAATTCCACACTATCGTCCATCTCTTCCCATTTAAATATCCAAAACCAGCTATATTTCTCCACACAGCTAAATTTAACAAAGTAGTTACAATAATTGCATGCACTATTGCATCTAATATGAATTGAGTTAATCAGATTGCTTTCCTTGTAAGTGCAAAAAGGAAAAGGGGAGGCAGACCTCAATGGATTCAGAGAAACCTTTATTCCTTCGCAGAGTTGGGTGTCATTCAGGTCCACTTTCCTGATGGAAAAATGGCCCCATTCGGGTCCACTTTACTGATGGAAAATGGCCAACAGTTATAGAGATTTTGGTTTTATAGGGTACAATGATGTCATCATTGGGAGCAGACTTGACAGTCTGGGACTAGTTGAACAGGTTAAAACCTTAATTCAGGAAGGCAGTTGTAAAAAGATTGAAACTCATTGTCTGGGGAGATAAGAGTCCAGATCCCAGGGATGAGCACTCAAATCTTGCCCATGGGTGTTAGCTGTGCTTCCATTTAGGACTGATTAGCCATGGGGGAAGGTCATGGTTTAGGGCCCAGTGTTCAGCATCTGCCTCTTTCCCCCAGGGTCCATTGTTGTCAGGAATGCACTGGGAGAGGTTTAATGGTTGACCAGTTTCTTTCCCTGCTTCTTGAGCCACACTGTCCCTTCATTTTACTTGGGGAGTTATTTTATAAGAATATTATTTTCCATAACCCTTCATTCCTAAACTAAGCTGCACTGAAGGGTTAAAACTTTAATAAGTGGCTAAATGGATAGATAGGGAGGACATTCAATTTTAGAAAAAAATCACTGAGTGAAATATGATTTTATGACTGATGGAATAGGGTGTTTACTCGGTCCTAGGTTTGGGGGATAAGGTCTCTCATAGTGGAAAAGCAAGTCCAACTAGAATTTTCTAAAACTTTTCTCATCTCCCATTCTTGCCAAGAGAGTAAATATAAAACAATATATTACATTCCAGGGTGGTGGTGGGGAGATGGTAGGGATAATAAAGTTATATGCCATTCATAAAGATCTAAAAAATTCAGGATAGGGATACAGCTTGATGGTGAGGGCATTAACATGCACAAGTCACTGGGTTCAAAACCCATTACCACCAAAATAAAAAAATAATAACATCTAAAGGACTCAGTATTGATTACCTTGTGACCTCTTCATTCAGGTTTATAGGTTGATTCTTGCCAATGTCTTAAACAAAGAGTAATCTTTGATACGGTGTCAGATGTGATATCTTTGGCAGAGCAAATTAAAAAATCTTCAGGAACTTTGTATGCCATTCATTTGGAGAATGTGTTTATTTTTATACCTATAAGGAAAAGAGGATCAAAAACAACTTTCATTCATGTAGCAAAATCTCCCACTCAAAATCCTAATATAGTCCAAAGAGATCTGGGCTTCTGAATATCTCAGAGAATATCATATTTATCTGTTTCATTGCTGACAATAGGCTGGTGGGGCCGGATGAGCAGGAGATTTTAGACTGTTCCACAGGGAACTGAAGACAAACCGTAGTAATGTTTAGATCTCTGACATCATTCTTTTAGTAATGTTTCGGGGTTTATAATATCTAAGGTGTGCTGACATAATCCCTCTTTTGCATTAACAAATATCAATCCCTTGATCTCACTTTTCCCTTGACAAAGAAAGGTGCTCTTAGCAGACCTCTAGAGCTCTGGAGGCAACATCTTCCATACCTAGCAGTACTGCTCTGATGTATATTATGAGTGATAAAGAAGGCTGATAGGTTTGAGTGGGACCCAGAGAGGACTCTGCTCTTGGCAGATCAGAATGTCCATCCAGCAGCTCTGTCTCTCAGACCATAAAGTCCATTAGAGCACACTGGGCTGACCGTGTCAGTGGTTAGAAAGATGCATGTGGAGTTTATGGCAAGCTCCATTGGAAAAACCACAGTGCAGGTCCTTAGGGTCCAGAACAAGGCCATGATATATGTGAGAGTAATTATATGTTTACTAAAAATAACTATTAGAGAACTTTGAGGCCAAGTAGAGATGAAATTCTTGACCATGGATGACAAGTTTCCACATATCAAGTGTTGTCCATTATGAGGAGCTACATTGTACAGATGCAAAGGACCAGTAGCAATTCTTTATAATGTAGAAATTGTGTATTAAGGTAAAAAGAACAATTGAGCTGCATAAATACCAATGTTGAGCCAGAGTCCCTCAGCTTATATCTATGACCCGAAGAGTGATGTCTTGGTCTGTTTTCTGTTGTTATGATAGACTGCATGGGACTAGATGACGTATTAAAAAAAAAAAAAAAGTTCATTTAACTTATAATTCAAGAGGCTAGAATTCCAAGATGAGGCGGCCACGTTATCAAGGGCTTTATGCTGTCTCATAACATGGTGGAAAACAGCAGGGCAAACAGGTGTGTGGAAGAGAAAAAAATAACCTTATGACAACTTGCTCTTGCAGTAAACTAATCCAGCTCCTTAAGAACTGCATTCATCCTTCTTAATGACTGTGCCATGTCTTAAAGTTCCCACTCAACACTGTTCCATGGGACTCAAATTTCAACATAAATTTCACAGGGGGCAAACTATATTCAAATCCCAACTGTGGATCAGGATGTCATCTATGTTTAATTGAAGAAAGAGGAAAAATACAAGAATGATTTAGCAATGGATGAGCTCAGCATGTGGCTGCAAACCAAAAATGGGTGATAGACATATTATAGTTAACTCAACAGGGGTCTTAACAAATAGTGATGAGATAGCACTTTCCCAATAAGAGGAGCTTTAAGCAGTTATGCAAATCATGGAGAAAGTAAAGCAATTTTAGTTGAGAATGGACTCATGGGCAGCAACAAATTAGTGACTGAATGTTGAAGGATTGAAGGAAAATGTGTTTTTCCACTTGTTTAGCATTTACAGTGATAGTGAGTTTTAATGAGAATTTAATTCATGATAACTTTTGTGAAAAAAATGTAACAGTAAATAAGTACAAAAATGAATAATTTAAGATCTGGAAATTTTAAAGCATTTGAAATTTTTGTTATAGAACTTGTTATTTAATTTTGTGGATGGCCAAATACAAATGATATCCGTTATATGTATCTCTACACTATGCAGAAATGAAATAATTATTTGGGAAAATCTCACCCAAAGTAATTATTAACTAGTAGCTCTTCCCTTTTCCCCAGTTTCTGCCTGAGTTGGTTATTCATATTTGCCTGTGCAATTTGTCTTGCTTTATGTCCTCTGGAAACTGATATTTTGTTCTTTCATTTCCATAATTTCAATCTAGTTGACGCGTTTCCCTAAATGCATGATTATAAATTGTGTGTGCATATCTATTTTGGACTTTCTGTGTGTTCACTATTAAATAATTTCAAAGAGACCATAGGTAACTATTTTTTCCTCCATATTGCTCATTTTTAATGTTCTCAGAAACAGTGCCCCTTAGGCTTAAACATTTTCAATGAATAATCTTGGGCATAAAAACATTTGAATATTTGTTAATGTCAAATAATTCAAACCCGTCAGTGTAGGAGACTATGTCCCTTTAAAGAACAATGTCAAACTTGGATAAGAGTTATGGTATAATAGACCTGATATTTCTTCCAGAATTTTGAAAAACATAAGCTGATAGGTACAATTGGCATGACTAGCACTATCAATATCTTGGATTGGAGAATTTAATTTTGTTTTGTCTACATCTTGTCAAGAATATGGTGCTCCCTGTGTTTCCCCAGATGTGGTTTCCTAGACATTCCAAGCATATTTCCATGTATAAGGCAGTATATGAGCTTCCTCATTAAGAATAGGCAGGTAAATGGCACAGACGCTTCACACCACTGAAGGATTCAGTCTCTAGAATTTATTCTATGAATGTTTTCTTTTCTCCACCAAACTCCAGTGTCCCTATAGAAGTGAAGAGTTTGTACGTTTTCTTGGTTCTGCTGGGTTTTTTGTTTGTTTGTTTGGTTGGTTTTTAACCATGAGAAAAAAGAGCTTTCCTATCCTTCAACATCTTAGCTTGAAAAGTAATTTTTTTTTTTATTTAAAAGATAGAGATATTTAATAGTAACAGAAAAAAAAAATGAGCTCACAGGTCTATCTGTTCTTTCTTGGTTTTTCTGTTTCTGTTTTGTTTTCTTTGGTGAATGCTACTCTTGCACTTTTCTCCATGTTTTTGTAGTCAGAATTGTAAACTGGATTCAATTTCTAAGTTAAAAAAATTAATATTCTCAACAATATTTTTGTTAAAATAAGGTTAAGTGCTAAGAAGGTTTCTGAGTTTGTATAACATACAAAGGCATATTTTATGACTGCATTTAAAGACCTATCTTAATAAAATTACTGATTTCCAAATCAGCAAGCTAAATTTAAGTGGGAGATATCAGCTATGAGACATAAGTCTGAATAGCCAAATCAACACAATTTAGTCACTTCAAAATTTCTATGACCAGTTTTGTCTTCACTTCTGGATGAAATGAATTTTAGATAGCTTGGAATATTGGTTAGAAGAAAAATAATGAGGATGACTGAGAGACTAGACAGTCTTCTGAATTATATAATTAACTAGTAGCTCTTGCATTACTCCAATTTCTACCCAGTCATAGAGTCCAAGAGAAATTGATTATATTTTCTATTAGGCAGTAGGGTATGTTATGGAATGAAGTCATTAAATCATTTTCTATAGGTTTAAAATCAGGTCTTAGTAACATCCTGAAAATACCTCTTGAATCTTCTCAAATTATGGCTGAAAAAATTCAGTGCACTCTGGACCATAAAATTATGTACTAAAATTGAAAGCTGCCTATTTCCAAGTCTGAGATGATTTTCCACTCACTGTAAGGAAAAGGAAGATGAAGTAAAAAGAGAGTTATCAATAGCAAAAACGTTATCTCTACATTTTATCAGACAACTCAATACTCAACCAAAATTAGGGGAGAAATAAAAAATATTTTGTTGAGGCTAGTGGTTACTTATTACCTAAGAATATGTAATTATTATACTTATGGGGGTGAGGTCAATGTGCAAGCTAATTAAAATCTATTACTTTTAGTTCTCCAGTAATTTGCATTCTACAAAATCAGAGTGTCATTCAGATAGTAAGGCTGATGTTTTTTTCCCCAGTTCCCAGAATCAAGCAAAAAAGGGGATAATTAGGATCCTGTGTAAATTGGAAAAATATATGAATCTAGATATGCTTTATCATTCAATAGGCATTAACAAAAGGACAAAGAACAATAAACAAAACCTGAGAAATAAAGGAAAAGGAGGCTGATATTCAGAAGATTAATAAACTTTTGTGAGAGATGAACCAGGAGCCAAAGAGTATTATAGAAATGGGTCTGTCGCTTTTAGAAGAATACAAAAAGAGAATTTCCTGATGATTTCACACAAAGTCTAAAGAAATAATAATGGCCAGAAGCAAAGACAGCATGATGTTCTGGAATAGGGCAAGGGAAAATGAATGATGGGACTCTTTTCTCACCTTTTCCCAAGATATTCATGCAATGCAACTGAGCATGCACACAGCGGTACCTGCATTGGAAGTTAGGATTATTAGCAGTCATTGGAATGATTTTCCACAAAGCAAAATGGTAAGGTTCAACAGGGGACCCAGGGAGAAAGACGGCGAAGAGATATGTATTATCTCTCCTGTGTACCTGAACCTAAAGACTTAATTAAAGTTCTAATTTGGAACCATGACCCAATTTGCAGGTTTGCTATCCTGGACAAACAATCCATTTAGAACACTCATCTGTGTTGTTTTGAAAATGTGAAAGTAGCTGGGGATATGGCTCAGTTGGTAGAGCGCTTGCCTTGCAAGCACAAGGCCCTAGGTTCAAACCCCAGCACCACAAAAAATAAATAAATAGATAAATAAAAATGTGAAAGTAAATGTAGGACAAGTCTGAAGAAGGAATTGCCTGAGAAGGAATTGCCTGAGAATGGGACACCCTGGCAGTAGTAGGTTTTTGAGCACTGAGCAATAAAAGCATTCCAAGAGAACAACATTGCTCCCCTTGTACAGAGGTAAGCAAAGGTGTCTCCTGGATTCAGGAATGCTACATTTCAAAGGCAAAAAATAGGAAATAGACTAAGTTTTATGTATGTGGAAACAGAGTAAGTTTATACCAAGGACCTGGTGTAGCCTGAGAGAGAAAGCCAAGCTGCTCCACCCTTTCTGCCTAAGAGCCTCAACAGGAAAGGAATCTCCCTAATTTAAGGAGGAGGAAACAAGGAAGGAGAAGGGAAGAGGTGAGGAATAGCCTGAGAATTTATAACAAGCATCTGGGATATCAATGAAAGAAGACTTTGAGTTCAAAAAAGGCACACTTCCCAAGAAAATTTATCATACAAACAGAAATAAGTTGTGGAGAGTAAATTATTACCATAAAGCATGAAAATAATATTCTAATACTGAAATATTAGTGTGAACTAGAGACTGTTGGAGCATAAATGCCTTGACTTTATCTGGAAAGAGCACTAAAACCAATTAAATATAAGTTCCCTCTAAATAATTTATTTTCAGTAGAAACCCATATTAAACCAATTCACAGGCACACCATTTTATTAAAATACTGCCACATGAAATTGGACCTATGGAATATAAAAATTCATATGCTGGTATCCATTCAACACATATTTATTGATTATTTTACTCTAGGTAGACTGATTAAATAGGTTATGGTACCTCTGAGAAACATTGTGACATTGCTTCAAACTTGGGAGGCAGAAGTCTGGGTTTATGCTCTGTTCTGTCATCTGCTCCACCTTTGTGACTACAAAAATATTCTTTAACCTCTTTATACCTTAGTTCCACATTCTTAAAATAGAAAATAACTGTTATTTATATTATTCTATTTTATTTATATAACATGTATTTTTATAAATGCTGGACGCATGATCAGTGATGGGGTCTTAAAGACAAATTGTAAATGGTACTGCCTTCCTTTCGAAGTAGCTTGAGGTTTCTTAATTCTATCTCACAGAGTGCTTACAGGATTTAATGTGTCAAGTATCAGTTCTTCGTGGTTTATCGTAATTTTTGTACTGACATCATTTTGTATTGTATTGACATCAATGTTCTTACCCGGAAATAAATTCATGCCGAGTTTAAAAAGAAAAGCTTAATATTTGTCCTTTTTCTTAAAATTGGTATTTTAAATTTGGTGAGTTAAATTCTCTCATTTGCTAAATCAAATCACTCTCATGGTTTATTGGAATGATCCATGTTAAATATCATCAAATAAGGCTTCTTAAACATCAAATACTTTTAACTAATTCAATATAACTAAAATATCTTCTATATCACTGAGGAAGCTGCTGATCAAATATGATTGCATTTGATATCTAAGGATCTTTCTAGAAATAAACTTCTATGGTTCTATGCAGCTTTAATAATAATTGGAGGATTTAATCAGTCAAGTATCAGTCCTTAGTAATGTACCATATTGTAAAATTGATTTGACACCTGTTTTCATATCTGGAAACAAATCCATGCCAAGTTTTAAAGATTATACTTAACATTTCTCCTTATTTTAACCATTTGACTTAGCAAACTTCTGAGTTACTGATGTAATAGTCTTTGTCACAGAGGAGGTGTTTTATACAAGCACGGATGTATGACAGATGGAGAATCTAGGACCTTCAAGGAAGAAATGGCTTAATCACAAATACCTAGAGTGGAAGATGTTGGGATGGGACAAATTTAAATTGGTGATTTTTCCAATGGAAAAATCTTTACCATCTTCTCTGGCACTTATTGCAGGTATGGACTTTGTCTTTTTGTTTTCTGTATTGCAATATATTTTAATCCACTGATAGATTTTCACATTTAATAATTTCATTTTCTTCCTTAGTGCATGTTCTCACAGCAAAATCTTAGTAGTGGATTATCCACTTGGATTATTGTTTATAAGTAATGTTAGATCTTCCAAACTCTAGAGCTGTTGTAGAAGCCTATTGTAGCTCTTTATTCTGGGGAATCTGTTGACAGCAGGAAATATCCACTTCTTTTTTCAGAACAGGGCAGAGATGATAAATGAAAAATGATGAAGGACTTTGCACAGATCACAAACAGAAATCAACTTGGGGGTGTACCTTAGGATTAACTAGTTTCCATTCATTTCCCAAACTGACAAAACATTACTTGAATCTATCATTTTTCTTCCCTCCTCTCAGGGCATTTTCTTCTCTTCCTCTTCTGCTTGAATACATCACACATTTGTACATCCCTGTCAAGTATCAGAACTATATTGGATATAGGGTGTGATGATAACTATAGTATCTATAATGGACTGGGTGGGCACAGGTGTAACAATCCATTTCTTTGTAACCATGATAAATTCAATAGTGGAGTAACTTTCACCTTCTTACCCTACACATATGCTGACTTTCTCAAAATCACATATCCCTACTACTATATCATCCACTAAATTTATTTCTCAAAATCTCTATATTTTATTTCCTATAAGCATCAAGTAAAGACATTGGTTTTTATGAGATAGTACTCCATTCTCCCTGACTTTTAATGCTATAGCAATAAGAAATTGTCATACACTAAGTTAATGCATGGCTAAAATGCGAAGTGGAATAGAGCCATAGGCTATGGTAAATCGGAACAATTTTATTATAAGATACATGTGTGTCCTTGGATCAAGGCATTTTCTTTGTGTATCTGTTGGGGGCATCCAATGGTTTTCCTCTCTGCTATGAACATTTATTGAAAAAACTCCACATGTTATTAAAAACAAGACTCCACATTGAATCTCCAGTATTAACATGGAGATTGTAGCTGCTTAGATGCTTAAAATCATTATGTCAAATAAAAGAGTAAAAGCACTTAAATATATAAAATGCTGTATAGTACACATATAAAGAATCATTATTACTTTTTTTATCTAGAGTTTGTGCCGTTGGCAGTGTTTGGAATAACTGGAAAAAGGACTTCCAAAACTGTCCTTTTCAAGAAGATATTAAATCAGTTCAAGGGTAAGAATGACATTATGCAATGAGGACTGAAGCCCTGGGATCTGATATCCATGCATAGAAGTCCCCACACTTGCCAGGGGCATGGCACCTTCATGCATCAAAATAATGGAACAATGGTGACAATAATGAAGATGAATAGTGTGATTTCAGGAATTGATAGACTTGTATATTCAACCATGAAAGTATAGGTGATCCAAAGTGTAGACGAAGGCAGCTTGAAAATTGCTCAATAATTACATATCCAACTCTATGGGAAACAACTATGAATTCAGTTATATGAAACTTTATAAAATGTTTTCCAAATGAATTGCAGCCATTGCTCTTACCTCACATGGCATCAGAAATTAACTATGCACGACAAATTGATCTTTGCATTTCATTTATGGTTTGCTTTTTCTGGGTTCTATGAAAACTAAACTTGGTCATGAACACCCTAAAATAACCAATTGGTTTACATAATCAAATACTTGAAGCTTGAAACAATAATTTTATCAACTCCTAGTTGTTTAAAGAGCAATCTAATGTTCAGATCTTTTGTTGAAAAGATACCCTTTGGATCCAGCACCGCAGGGCATGCCTGTAGTCTCAGAGACGTGGGAGGCTGAGGCAGGACAATCACAAGTTCAAAGCCAGTCTCAGCCACCTAGGGAGGCCCTAAGCAATTTAGTGAGACCCTGTCTTCAATTTAAAAAAAAAAAATTAAAGAATGCTATGTATGTGGCTCAGTGGTTGACTGTCCCTGGGTTCAATACCTGGTACCAAAGCACAAGTAAATAAATGAATAAATAAATAAGTAAAAATAGATTTAGGATCTATGTGACTATGTAGGGAGAATCCAAATGTCTTCAACAGAGTGAACAACATTTTTCATGTGTTGATTTCAGCTTGACTCTTCAGCTATGTTAAACATTCTGAGACTCTGTGAACATTTCACACATCCACAGACTTCACTTATATATCACTAGTGACTAGAAGAAATATTGGCACCTATTACATGCTCATTACATAATGGCTGAATCAATGAAGGCTCCAACAACTTCCTTGTTCCCAATATCTGAAGTGTTTTCTGCTCCTCACCTGACTGCTGCAATAGATCTGAAAGGTCTGGCTCAGAATTTTCTGTCATGTTAAAACTCCTCCATTCCTTCGAGACCTGCCCAGACCTAAGAATTGGTGCTCACAGCGTTGACTCAGTAGCTGGGTCTATCAAGGAATAATGTCCTACAGTCAGGAGATATTTCCTCTTGTTATAGCTATTCAAGCTTCTAAGCAATTAGCAGAGACATGATGTATTATCTATTAATTCACCTTTTAAAAGTATTCACCTTTTCACCTCTAAAATGTGAAAAATAAGAAAAGGACAAAATCACCATTGAAAATTGAACTCTATCCCATCACCCCCAGTGGACGACCATCACGGTGTGAATACATTCTTTTCATTTTCTTTTCCTTTAATATACGAGTGTGTGAAAGGGTATCAGAAGGAGGCTAAATAAAAATGAGGTAGGAATCATTTTTCAAGTTTTTTTAAAATTGTATATTTTCTTAAGAATATACCATATTCATGTTCCATGCCATTATACTGTTGTGAAAATATTTTAATGTTCCCATTCACATACATAGTGTGCATATGCATGCATCATTATGTGCAGATACCTGAATTTTAGTGCATTTGAGATATTGTACCTTTTTCCCTGAATACACGAAATCATGGTGAACACTTCAATTATTGTATAGCAGGATTTATTGAGGTATGGAAGTCCAGTGAACAATATGTCATGATTTCCAACAGGAGATATAATTGGAAGCTAATCAGATAGAGAAAGTAAACAAAATCCATTGCTCCTTTGATTTTCCTTAGCACAACCTACAAATCATTTAAATCTACTCACTTCTCTTCTTTAGTAATTACTATCACCAGCTTATTTGAAGTCATCCTCTTTTAGTGTCCAGCCCACTCTAACAACCTCCAAACTAGCTTTCTTGCTTCCATTCTGAACCCCTTCCACAATAAAGCTAAAAAAAATTAAAAAAAAAGTTTTTTTTTTTTTTTAAATCTAGTTAAGTCAAACCTTGATTAAATATCTTTATCTTCTGTGCACTAAATACTTTGAGGACAAAGACAGTGCTCCTCATCACTCCTTTGAAGACTCAGTGAGATCTGGCCCTGCTCATCACTCTGGCAGGGATTTCATTGGATTAACTTTTCAAAATTTCTTTAATTTTTTTGCTCCAAACACTATACTTCTCTCTGTGTTTTTAACTACTTAACTTTTGCCCCATTTGCCCCAGCAACCCAGCTCTTTTGTCCACTAAGGTGATATTAACTTACTTAACTCACTTTACAAGTCTGTTCCAAGTTGGGTGTGATGGTGCATGCCTGTAATCCCAGAGACCTCCAGAGGCTGAGGCAGGAGGATCGCCAGTTCAAAGACAGCTCCAGCAACTAAGCTAGGTCCTAAGCAATTTAGTGAGACCCTGTCTTGAAATTAAAAATAAAAAAAGGACTGCAAATGTGGGTTAGTGGTAAAGAACCCTTGGGTCAATCCCCAACACCAAAACAACACCAGAAGAAGAAGAGGGAGAAGAAGACAGAGGAGAAGGAGAAGGAGAAGGGGAAGGGGAAGAAAAAGAGAGAAAGAAAAGTCTGTTCCAGAAAAAGTATTTGCTCATCTCCAGACCAGAATAGATCTCCAATATATTCATTTTTTTTGAATGACCCCCAATATATTACTCTCAATATGTCTTTTGTTGAAATTTTTGTTTGCTACTTTGCATTATTGTTGTTATGCATATTATTACAATTACTAAATATATTCTAACTGAAAATATAAATTTTGGTATTCAGAATTTTGTTGATTTTAGGACATTATTGTTTCTATAGATGTACCTTATATGGAGTGATGTCTGATAAATGTTTATTCTCTTAATATTTTTAGGGGTTTGGGTGTGATTACTTTATTTCAACACTATTCCCAATGGACTGACTGATAGATGAAGGAAGGATAGAGAGTTTGTTGTCCAGGTTTCTTCAGAGAAACAGAACTGATAGCATAGAAGATACATAATATGTAATTATTTAATAAGTGCTAATTATAAGGAATTGGATTCAAGCAGTTTGGGAATCTGAAAAGTCTCGGGATTTCCTGCCTGCAAGCTGAAGACCCTAGAAACCTTGTGGCACAGCACCAGTCTGAGTCAAAAGACCTGAGAACCAGGAAAGCAATGGTATGAGTTCCAAACTGAGGTGATCTACTTAAACTGACATGTAAGGTTGACTGCCACTGGTAGGCAGATAGAAATTTCCTTAATTTCCTGGGAAGAATATGCAATAAAACTTCCCATTTCTTTGTCATGGCTATGATGCAGTAAAGAAGGAGAGGGAAATAGGGAATTTTAATTAAAAAGGCTGAATGAAAAGACCAATTGATCTTACCTTAGATGGACAGTTGGATTTAGTAAGCAAAAGCCCTAAGCCTGCAATGAAAATTTGTAGCTGCAGATTTGCCAGTCATGTGATGTGTGATTTTGAGTGTGTCACCATCTGGTTGGGAACATTTGCCCTGAGTAAAAGGAGGAGAGGAAACCAACATTTATCAATAACTCTCTATATGTTATGAAATCTCTGAAGTGATCCACATATGCTAGAGCATTTTATTTAAAATTACTCTTGCAACACCCGAAAGCATAACATTCTTACCTCTTTACACATAAGAATATGCAACTCAGTAGGGCTGACTAACCATCTCAAAACCATAAAGCTTATCACTCAAAAAATTGCTTTAAAAATACATGAGTCTGACCTCAAAGCAGATGCTGCATGTATTTGGAATCGTCTTTCTCACACAGTTGTGAGATTTAAATGTGATTGCATGTGTGGCCACAGCTAACAATGCTTGGTTATTAGTAGATAATTAGCTAATATTCAATGAATAAAAATAAATGCATATTCTAAAGAATTATTTGTGTGCAATAAGTGTGCATTTCATATACAGGCTCCTCCCATCAAGGCTTTCTACAAGGATAGATCAATTTCTTCTCCCTGTAATGCTCATAAAAACTAATTTACATTTTCCTATAAGAACACTTGGCTAGAAGTCTGAATTGCTGAAAACATATGGGGTAATTGTGGCAACAAAAAAAAAAAGGACTTGCATATCTAAGACATTGTTTCACCCAACTAGTAATTAAGATCTACTAGCTGTTGAGGAGCAGTAACCTTGAAATATATTTTTGGCTCTGTGAATCACAACAGCAACATTTTATGATTGTTCATAAAAACATGCATGGGCTTAGGAGTTCCGGTTATTAAATGAATAAATAATGTGGCAAGTGCACAGAAAAAATAACAATTTGAATAATAAACAAGAGTTGTTTGGGTATTCCAATGATTTATTTATAATGATAACAATTTAAATTAGATGCTGGGATATTCATAATCATTGTACAAACTCTAGTTGAGTATTTTAACTCTATAGCCTTAATATACTATAGATTTTCAATGTAAGCCAATTTGTCTAATAAAATGATGAAAAAAATCTACCAGTTCAATGAAGCAGCTTTATAAAGACTGTAATTTAAAGACATTAGAGTATTAAGCAATCATTTCATGCTGTTTCCTGCTTGCCTGTTGAGTGGTGTACACACAGACCTAAGAATTCTGATGCTTCAGAACAGTTCCAAAAACTTTAAAATCAAACTGAAGCTTCTTTCATCCAAATAGAATACTCCCCAGGAACAAAATTCAGAACAATACAAATGTCTAATTTGCATCTCTCATAATCAGACATACCTTCAAAAGTGCAATTAACCTGCCGTTGAATTCAATCTGAATGGTTATGGGTTTGTTAATATGGTGAGGTTGAGTTTTCTTTCTTTTTTAAAAATATCTTTTGTTAGAATGGAAAAAAAAAAAACTTTAGCTCTATTGCTTTACACTTTTTCCAATTCCAATTTACACCTGAGTCCAAGAAGTTACATACTTGGGCTTCTGAAATCAGGTTGCTTTATGGGAATGCAGGTTAATTTCCATGACTATGACAAACGCCTGATATGATCAAGTTATAAGGAGAAAAGGGTTACTTGGGCTCGTGTTTTCTGAGGTTTCAATTCATGATGGATTGACCTTGTTGCTTTGGGCTAGTGATAGAACATACTGGTGTGGCTGTGTGTGGTAGAGCAAACCACTCACTTCACATCAAGGAACTGAAAGAGAGCAAAGGTAAAGAACTGGAGTCACACAATCCATGTCAAAGGCAAGCCCTTACTGACCTAAAGATCTCTCACTAGGCCCCACCCTTAAAGAATCCCAACAGTCCCACATGCTAGGAACCAAGTCTTTAACACAAGGGTTTGGAGGACATTTAGGATCCAATAGGAGTGTGTTAGGCACTGAAAAAAAATAACTTTGTCTTGGAAAGATTGTTTGCAAAAAGATAGAACATTTCCCTGACTGTAGTTTATAATAGAAAAGAATTTGTATAATCTCAGTAAAAGGTTTTAAGGAAATCAAGGGGAACAATAATCAGTAAGTGAAAATAAGTATTTGTTCTCTGAGCCTGAAATGACTGATATCTGCATTAGGCTTAATACCTTGAGATATGAGAACAATTCCACCTCTAAGCAAAATAAATTAATTAATTTAATTAAATGTTGATTTTCTTTGTTTTCATCATGTTTTCTCTAAAACACTGAGTAAAGAGTGTGGATAAAACAACTAAAATAAAATTGGGAGCACAAAATCCTGAGGACTCAAGCATGGATAGAATGCAATTGTGTTTATTAAATTTTTCACACATAATCATGCTACACGTTAGCTAAGAAAGCAACTGAATGTCCACTTGTAATTATTTTAACTCAAGGTCTGGAGATGGAAGTAAGATTGGGAAGCACAGAAATAGATAATACAGCTTTGGTCATGAAGGACATCTCTCTGATTTTGTAGAAAGACACACAGTCACATTTGTAGCAATTTTCTTCAATGTAATTCAATTAAAAATGTTGAGCACTATATTTATCCTGGGACTATGTAGGTTTGCCAAAGGTAATGCACCTTCCCTCAGGATGCTTGTAAAGTCACATATGATTCCCAGATGGTTGGGGGTAATTATACACAACTTCCACTTGGTTCTTGTTCTCATTCTCCACAGTTAATCTAACAAATAAATCTAAAGAAGCCACACTAGCAATATGAAATGCAATTTCAAGAGACTCAACATTTTTCCCCCTAACCATTTTCTGTGCAAATGTGTCTTAAGTTGTAGCTTCCTGTAAAGGTGAATGATAATTTGAAAGAAATGACCTTTGTATGCAAATACACAGTATAAAAGTGTGAACAAGTTTTAAAACATTCCAAGTTCATGACACATTTTCAAAGATGGATTTAGAAGAGCATAGAATAAGTGAATAAATGTAGCAGAGTAGAGGGATTCAGGTGTTTATAAGGCACATAAAAATACACATACAAATTTGAATTGATCCTATTTATTAATGAACGTTCAATTCTGAAGGAAACTAAGAACCATGAATATAATGTCCACAGTGTGACATTCAAATATTTGTTTAAAGAAATAATTCATAAATGAATGGAAATGCATTTGGATGATGGATGATGCTATTTACTCAAAATAATCAAATATTTTTGGTAAGCTAATTTTAAGACAGGTGAACTATTCTATTAATTACTACCATCATTGACAAGAATTTATTACTTGACTATAATCTTAGTATCTCTGAAATCATGTGTACTAGGCAAGAATGAATTATAAAACAATATTATAATGAGGCAAGTGGCTGTCACAAGAGGCTGTTAAGATAGCTCCTACAACTGGGTAGGGGTATAATAGTGGGACCCAGAAAACCTCAAATGAGAAGGTCCTGGAGTAGTGGCATCATGCCTTCTACACCAACTTTGGCACAGAAGGTAATTCTCAGCTCTGCTGTCCCTTTCTTCTCACCCATGTAAGAGGAGAAGTCATCAGAATTTTTTAACTGATGGCATTATGCTAAGGCCATTTTCCTCTAAGGGTTTGCATAAATCATCCATCCAATAGCATTCCCTGGGTCTCCAGAATCTGCTGGAGTACAGAAATAATGTAAACACCCAGAGCAACAGAAAAACAGCTGTCAATAGTAAATGCTCTGTTGAAAACATTTCTCCACATTAAAACCTAGACTCTGATCGGTAACTGGGCAAGAAAATGAGATCTCTAATGATTTATGTACTTAGGATGCTTCAACTCCATTTCCTATAAGCACCCAATCTATCTTTGAAAGTAGAAGCAATAACATTAGGCAGTGAAAAAGAAGGAAGGGGCATACATTTAAAAAGTAGCTGCGAATAATGAACAAGAGAGAACTGAAAATGTGTGGATACTAGGGCACTAGAATTTGAGGAAGTTACTTGAGGGCAAGTATTCACAAATCCCACAGCCAGAACCAGGTAGTTATTCTTTTAAGTATTGGTGGACTCCCTTGGGATTCCTCTCCTAACAAATTAATCCATTCATATTATTCTAGTTGCAAAATATAAGTTTAAAAGTCAGAACACCCTTTACATAGTAGTCCTAACATGCTTTATTTGTAATTTGAATAAATATTTATTCATTAGATTAACCTGTGAATTAAACATAGCTCACTCTGCAGGGTATAGGAACTTTCCCACAAATCCTTCAGTTGTCATTAAACAATCCATTTAAAAAAAAGAAAAAACATCATTGGACCCATTACTGAGTGTGAACCATTATGTCTGGTTAAAAACTAAGACTTGAGAGTTAAAATGAATAAGAAAACCCAATCCCTTCCTTTGAAGAACTTAAAAATTTAGAAGTATTATTTCTATTTTTATTTTTGGGGGAGGAACTTCATTGGAATATTTCTAAAAGCTTTTTTAAATCATTCTTTTGCTACCTGTAAAAAGCATTCCATCTTCACAGAATGGTGCCTGAACAATTATGTAAATTACTGTCCTATTGTGTAGACCAAACCAATAACATTTGTGGACATCTAAAATTAGTCACTCAGAGTCACAATGGGCAACTTGAATGTGTTCTCAAGCTGAAGTTCAGGCCCAATGCAGACTTAACCCAAAACAGAGAGACAGAATTTTATGTGTCTTATTAACAGTGGAAGTACTACCCAGAGACAAGTCCCCAAAGTGGTTGAGTCATGGCTGATGTGTTGAAATAAAAGTAAATTTCACCGAGGGGCTCACTCAGAAGGCTGCTGCTCTTTGCATATGCAGATATTCCTATAAATACCAGAAACATTCATTTCTTTGTGCCTTTTATAAACATCATTTTCCCTTTTTTAAATTGTAATTATAAACAAAGAAAATTTATCTTGCATACCAAAATATTACAAGGACAGATAATTTTTAGGACTCCTGTTGTGCATTTTATATGTATAAAAATAAAATTTAGGAAATTTTGTTTTGTGTCTTGTATATATTAGCTCAAATAGCATTTCTGGAGGCCTTTCCTGAACAGCTTAATGGATATTTTACTTCATTCTTAACCTTCCAGTCAATTTCATTCATCTTGTCTGGATGATTTTTTATTTTACCTACAAATATGATAATTTCAAAATAGCAAGATTGGTTCACTGGTTTACTGCATTTTCCCTCCTTAGCTTCAGAAAAGCAGAAATTTTGCATGAATAAAATTTTTTTATTCTATTTCCAGGTCTAGAACAGAGCTTGGCACGTACACACACACACGCACGTGCGCACACACACACATAATAAATATTTGTTTAATGAATAAGAGAGCAAATAAATTTTGCTTATGCAGAAATTTTCTTTTTCCTCACATCCTACATGTGCTGGGAATTATTGCATGGGCATTTTAAAATCAAATGTGTCTCAATTTCATATCTCCTCATTTTGAATAATTTTCTAAAGAATGTCCATATCTATATACTGCAGCAGAAATAATATTAAAGAAAGGTGCATTCTCAAAAACATCAATATCTGCAAAAAATAGCACAAAAGTAGAAAACCCAGATACCAATCTAATTTTGAACATCAAACAAAAAATAGCCTGTTAGCATCCTGAATCCAATAATAAAGTAATGTGCTATGGCCAATTGAAGTTCAATTCAAGACTGGAAGAAATATGCAATATTAGTGGAATTTATGATATAGTAATTTCAATAGGAATTAGGAATACATTTAATAAAATTCAAAGGTCAATAGCCTGTCTCATGCTTAACTGTGGAATGTTCCAACATTTCTCTTAGAGCAAAAATAAAGGTGTGATTTTTTTCATCATGGCCACAATTATTTATCACTATTTTGAAAATACTTGGAAAGCATATCTTGCAGGTACAACGCTTACAACCACTTTGAAATCGCTTAAATGTTATTGGAAAACCTATAAGCAACAACAATTTTTAAATAGCTAAATAATAGGAAAATGCATTATTTGCTACTAAGTGATAAAAACCAATGATTTCCTTATATGCAAATAGCTGGCTAAAACTATGAAAGAAGAAATAAAAACCTCGTAACACTTCAAACAGTCACTAGCTTATCAAGAATTTTCTAGAGATTTAATGGAATGAGGGACATAATAAATAACTCAAATGTAGAGACTTTTCATCTCTATAAGAGCACTCAACTTATAAATTCTTACATAGACATGTAAGTTCAAGGAGATTTTCATGAATATGATTAAAAGAAAAAATTTAGACAAAATAAATTTCAGAGTTTTTTATTTGAGCAAGTAACACTTCATGAATTGAAAAGTACCCAGAACTAGAAGGGATTCAGAGAGTTTTTGCACAGTAACATGGGAAGCGAATCCTCATAGGCTGAACATGGCGGTGTTCAAGTAAGGGATTACTTGATTGGTTGTAGCTAGCCTTTTGCCTTGTGTGGGTGTGTTCTCATGGGATGTCCCTAATTGTATGCTTAGTTGGCTACTTAAATATTTGTGACTGGCTAAAACTCATTTTAAAATTTTGTTTCTTCAATTGGATTATAAAATGTTTCCAAGTTAAGTAATTGACTAGTTGGCACTGGGTGTGTGGCTAAAATTCATTTTTGATTTGTTTTTTCAAGTCAGTTATAAGAAATTTTTCCAAGTTAATTTCAGGATTGTTTATGTAATAAGAGTTCCAGGTATTGAAACAAAACCAGGCTAAAGGCTTCATTTTGTTCATTTTGTTTTAATGATATCCTTAAAAACATTTGGAGGAAAATTATGAAAGAAAACAATGTAAGTCTAAAAATTTTATATGAAAGTCCAAATTTATGAAACTAGACAGATAAAAGAAAGAGAATAACAAGAGGGCATTGACTCTTGCAAACACTTCAATTAATCATAAATCTATGTCACATAAAACTTCATGATTATAATACACAAATACATAAATAGAAAATTAATCCAAGAAATATTATCAATATATTCACAAACTTAGCACATGAGAATGTCACAATTTAAATGAGAGGGAAAAACAATGGTAGATTGTTTTGGTTTACTCACAGATCCTCATGGGGAATTAGATGATCAATTTCAAAGGTTGCAAATATTTAAGCAAACTAGTGAGTCTTCCATGACTTTTTTTCTGTTTTTACATGCAGATCTTCAAACCAAGACAACATAAAAGTAAGAGTAGATCCCTGGCATCATTCTTACATTCTTGATATTATCATTTCTCTATATCTTAGATAAAAGTTTTAAAAGATATGTCCTTAAAGACACTTTTATCTAAAATAAAATATAGATAAATAAAGCATATATGGAAAGTTTTACTATTTTTAATGTAGAAAATTCCACTTCAAATACTTAAAAAAAAAAAAGAAAATCAAAAAACATAACAACAACAACAAAAAACACAAATAATAGGAACAGTGACTTGGCCAGTACATTTAAAGGACATTTTTAGATTTACAGTCAGGAAAACAACATACAATCCAATTTGGGCTTCCATACTCCACTCTACACTAAACCCATCCTAGCAATTATATTAAACCATAAAGGATACATTTGAGAAGACCGAGTAGTTTCCAACAACAAAATAACTACCTCCACCGGGAAGACTAGAGCAGAAGGCAATAGGCAGGAAAGGCAATGAGGTAAGCAGTTAAAACTGGGTCCTGCCTGAATCCCAGCTCAGAGGCAAAGTCACCAGCCAGGATGACTCACTCCAGGCAAGTGATGGGTGATAAGGAGGCCAGAGCTTGCCATGGTCGGAACCACAACTGTATCTCGAGACAGAGGCTGGGATCACACATCTCTGACTCTGAGCCCTGGCTGCAAATTGCTGCCAGGGCAGGAAGCCAGAAACCCTTAGGAGATGAAGAGGAGAGAGAGGAGTGGAGGGAAGCAGGGAGGAAGTAGGAGAGACAAATAAGCAGGAGCTTGGAAAGGAGGACTGGGGAGGTGGAGATGGAGGGGACAGGACTAAGAGAGATGGATTCTCAGTCAACAGGAGCCCACAATAAATAAATAAATAAAATGAAATGAAATCATGTTAATGTAAAGGATCACAAATATCATCAGGAGACAAAATAAATCCCTCAAAATTGAAAACTAACAGAAGAATATAAAATAATTCAAGATTAATGAAGTTTCAGATCTTCAGAGAAAAGGAAAAGGTAACATTGATTTAAAAAACAGAAATCACAAAAAAACAAGAATATGTGAGGATTTGTCAACCGCCCAAATAAAAGCCTATTAATGTTGAAGAGAGTGACTGAAATAAAGGACAAAAATGTCAATATTTTACACTGCTGAGTAGAGAATTGTGATCTAACAAAAAGTACAGCAAGTCCACTCTGCAGATCATATGGGAAAGGGATGGAAATATTACTTCAGAGTTCTATTGTTCTGAATGAGAATAGGGGAAATGAAAAGGTGTGATATTTGAAAAGTTGATTATTTTTTCAGAAATGAAGAAACACATATACATGATTAAATTGAAATAGTACTGAGACTACAGGGAGGGTGGATACGATTTTTGTGTGTATCACAAAGCACAGTGATAAAACTGCAGAATATAAAGTTGACATGTATAGATGCCGGAAGAATGAAGGCGAAATTAGGGTTTGTCAGGGAAGGGGAGAGGAAGAGGCAGGAGAGGAGGGCAAAGATGGAGCCACAGTAAAGAAGAAAAGAAATGGAATTTACCACCCAGTGAGTCCTGACTTTAAACCATTCATAACAAAACTTGTCAACAGTTTTTGGTAAATTTAATTAACAGTTGACAGTAAAAATCATTATAGAAATTTTTGATGAAAATGCATATATGGAAAATCATTATCTAACAAGTTGGCTTTACAAGTCTGTGGAGAAAGCAGATTATTTAGTAAATGGTATGAGGATAAAATGACCATGCATATGACTTTGAAAGATGGTGGAATGAGACAGACATCATTACCCTATGTACATGTACGATGACATGAATGGTATGAACCTACATTGTGCACGATCATAGAAATGAAAAGTTGTACACCATTTGTGTACAAGGAATCAAAATGCAGTGTGTGAAAATAAGGAAATTAATTTCCTTATGGGAGAAATGGGAGATCCTTCCCCCATTCATCATGCATAACCACTTCATAGTAGATTAAATACCTACGATTGAGAATCAAGTCTTTATAACATGATCAAATGCAAATATCCCTATATTTTTGTAAGACCTAATGGTAAAGCAGAATTTATTAAGACATATTCATTGAGCATATTCACTCACACACGTTAAACAGGATGTGAAAAGAAATGATAAATCAAACTACAGAAATGTGAAAATCTTTAATTCCATGAGACCTTATGATCAAAGTGAAAAGACAAAACACTCAGAAGGAAAACAATATTTACTGTGAATGGAATTGAAAAAGGATTAGCAGAGAAATACCAAAGTAATATGACCAGCATTTTATAATCTGAGTTAATTATAAGAGATTTGTGGAATATAATCCTTTGGTTAAATGTGGGAAATGTTGTTTGGTGGGTACATTTAAATACCTATAATAAATATCAATGCATAAATGCAATTATCCACCACAAACAGTTTTGAGGTTAGGACTTAAAAAACAATTAACGGCTATGTTGTTTTGTTTGTGGAAGTCTCTAGATCACAACAAATTTCTTTAAAAAAATTTTAAAAATGTGGGGAAAGGATAAAGGTCTTAGAGCCAACACGGTGTTTTACACAATTTAGAATCTGCGTAACTATGAGAAATGTCCCACTGATTGTTCTTTTCTTTTTTTTTCTGCTAATTAATTTGAAAATTTATTTGAATTGGATAACTTTTCAGTAATAATATAGTTTTCTCTTTTTGTTCTCTTTAGAGACACATGACAGTAGAGTGTATTTTGACACATTATGCATGCATGGAGTACACCTTAGGATTTTTTCAATGGCTGTGTTTCTGTAGTAGATATTCTTCACTCTTCTTCATCTTTCTGACACACCATTAAGGGCCAGCCTTGTGTTTTTGAATTCTCAAGCACAGGATCAACATCCCAAAGTTCACCTTTCTCTCAAATCTCTTGAAGCTTTTGTTATATTATGTTAAATAGACTTTAATTAAGGATAAATTTAATTTGTTTAGGACATACAATAATTTAATTTCCACTATATAAAAAGGCAATCTGTGGAAGATGAAAATGAAATAGTAGTATACATCAGAAGATACTGAGTTTCTTTAATAACCAGGTAACTATCTCATTAAAAGACACAATGCCATGTTGATCTGGTCAGAGCATGAAGAATTATTATTTGCGTATTTTTATTAATTAAAGTATCTGAAGAAAACGTGGAAAATATGTGTGTTTGGTAAAACTCGGTGGTGTATACGTATTTGCATATACACTGCAACTCATGACCTGTACAATATGTTGCAGTAAATATACTTTCCCCCAAATATTTTGCATTTGTTCAATTTCTAATGATAATTTACATATAAGCAATATTTTACATATGGTCATGAAATATTAAGGGGAAAAAGTTGCTGAAATATATATGATACAAAGTGCATTTTTGTATGCACATTAAAACACACCTTGGAGGAAGAAGGAGGAGGGGCAGAGAGAAATAGAGCAGTATAGGGGCAGACAGAGACTGAGAGACCCAAGGGGAACTAGGAGTGTCACCTAAAGGCAGAGTGACACTCGGGGGCAGACTGGCCAACACAGAGGGATGAATGAAGACCTGAGCACAATGATTATGTTTATTTCTGCTGCTGCTCTTTTTTCTTTCCTGTCAAAAACTTTACACTAAATAATCATTGTTTTAGAACAATATTATTTTATTAAAACAGTAAAAACACAAATACTGGCTCTTTCTATGCCAGGGTCATTCCCTAAGATAAATCCTAAAATCCTTGAAAATTTCGCATACTATGATGAAGAAAATAATCTTAACCCACTGTTAACTTTTATAATAAAATAATAAACATGCACAACTAATATACTTATTCATACTATATCTCACTGTGGAATCTACCATAAAACTTCGTGAACACGTCACAGCCTTGATAAATAAAATGATTATGGCCTTCCAGTTTCTATTTTTTAAAGTCCTTGTAAGCCTGTTTTTAAAATATTAAGGAGCATGCATCAACTAAGTGATTTCATTTTTGGAGTTGTGATTGCAAATACTTTTGGAAAATATTTAATCTAATTAGCAGTATTAATTAGTTATGCATATATTAAAAGTTGCCATTTATTTATTCAGTCATTTAACTGTTCATGGTTAACATGAAACCTGAGATGTCATTAGCTGATTGCTTACAAATAGGCAAAAATCGACCTTTTATTGTAGTTTTTATGAAGCATAAAATACATGCAAAGGAGAATAACCCTCATGATTCAGCTGTTTTACCAGATTTAGAGGATTTATTTTGCAGATATTAGGAATAACTGTACTGAGTCTTAGTTGTAAATTATTAAATGAGCCCAAAAATAATTTTGGCAATAATTGTAACTCTCAGGAAATTGCCTCTCACTTCATATGGATCTTTATGTATCCTACCTAACTATTCACTATTCCTAGCTTTCATTTACCCAGAGCATTGAGCCCAATTTTCTGAGCTACAGAACTAAATTGTGTAAGGACTAAAAAAACTTAACACACTTTTAATGACCTAACATTTTCCAGAAAAAAAATACTTTTTTTCTCACCATAGACCTGAAGCTAGAGCTACTTCCCAGGACTCCTGGTTGGGGACGTGCTCTTCCTCATGGGGACGTGACATAGCTTAGTTGAGGCTGAGTATGTCCCTATGCAGGACTACTAGGTTCTTGGACACTTGCTTCCTGGGTGATGATAAAAGTCCCATGGGAAGAGTGGAGAGTGATTTGACAAGAAATTGAAAATCATGCAATGACATGCACTTACCAGGGTCATTGGGAACTCCAAGAAATTGGGCATCAGGAGACCAACATTAGCAGGTATGCTGGATATACTCCTGTGCGGTGGGGTTTCATGCTTCCTCTAAAATATGTATTAAAAATCTCTATCACTTAATCCAATATGAACAGCATGTAAATTGGTTTTGGGGGCTGTGTCTCTTTTCACCATTCTGAAATCCTCGTGTATAACAAAGAAGAGAAAACAGTGAACACTGTCTTTTTTAAATTTATAAATATAGAAGCCTATCAAGCTGAGGAATAAAGAGACTTATCCAAGGTCACGGAACTAGTGTTACTTTGTTTAAATAACTGCAGAAAAGTCAAGAGAAATGTTATTTTTAAAACGACTGCATCAGTATTACTGAGTAATATTAAGAACACACACACACGCACACACACACACACACACACACACACACAGAGCATGCTATGGTCTTAAGA
The DNA here is from genome assembly GCA_020662805.1 of Glaucomys volans. Lineage (NCBI taxonomy): Eukaryota > Metazoa > Chordata > Mammalia > Rodentia > Sciuridae > Glaucomys > Glaucomys volans. The sequence goes on along the minus strand of JAJEJO010000354.1, from coordinate 332,501 downwards.
TTATTTTGAGACAGACCCTGCTATTTATGCGGATGCTTGGGGCAAGGGTACAGAAAAATCAGGCACCACAGTAAAATTTTAAGTTAAACATTCTCTCCCCAAACATGTTTTAAAGAAATTAGATAATGCAATTAAAGTGTATATGTATTCTATTTTAATGATGTTAATTCATTTTCTAAGAAGTTTACACATTTAACATTCTGTGATTTGGAGCCTATTAAAAAATATATTAAGCTCAAATAAAATATTCTAGGAATCATTTTGGTGGCAGAAGCATATTTTAGACACAGCTAATTGAGAGCACAAATCATTCCATTTAAAACTGCTTTAAGTATAACGAAATTGTAAATTGAATTGAGAATGGATCTGTGCTTTTCTGATCACCGTTCCTCAAGAGAGAATGGCACAGTTGCATGAGGGCTCGGTTGTTAAGAGAATGCTTTGAAGCCACAGAAAGAATTGTCATTCTCTTACAAATATCAGAACTTCATAGCTAGGGCTTCCTTCATAGCTAGGAATTTTTCCTCATGGTAAAATTCTTCTAATGCAAACTCACTAGAAATTTGAAAATGTTGGTCTTTAGACTTTAAGGGTTGGGTTTTTAGTAATCTGATTATTTATTTAGTGCCTTTTTTTATCCTTGCAGGATATCTAGAGACGGTCTGAATATACATTTCACTAGGTGCAGTCAGGTTTAGAGAGAGGCCCTTGGAACCTCACTCTATCTCTAAAGCACTAAAATGGCCAAATTTTAAGTTGGATCCAGGTGAGGCTATACAGACCACTTAGAAGAGAGTCAGAGCTTTTATTTATCACTGAGCCACATCTCTAGTTATTTTGAGGGTCTCACTAACTTGCTTAGGGCCTTGCTAATTTGCTAACGCTGGCTTTCAACTTGTGATCCTCCTGTCTCAGCCTCCTGAACCACTGTGGGATTATAGGTATGTGCTACCTTGCCCAGCTGAGCCAGAACTTTGATGTGAAGGAGAAATGGATTCATTTTTTGGACACTATCAATGTGATTGAATTAATATTGGCATCCTTTCTCAATGCCTCTCTGTTAACTTTAGTCTGTAGAAATCAGGCTTTGTCATATGCTGTTTAGTGTACACACTTTTAGAGTGAAAGTGTCAGTCTATCTTTCATTACTATAATGAAATGCCTGAGGCAAGTTACTTTCTAAGAAAACAGGTTTATTTAATTCACAGTTCTGTAGGTTCAAAGGCAGGGCATTAGCATTAGCTCAGCTCTGGTGAGGGCTCCCTTGGCTGCATTGCCCTAAAGGCAAATGGCAATATTGGGAGGCCTGTAGAAGGAAAAGATCAGATCTTAAAAATAGAAATCTGGAAAACAATTCAGGAGTCAGGAATGTTCTTTCAATAATTCACTCTCTTGTGACCCCAGGGATCCCACAGAGCTACCTTAATCCTTTTGTAGGGCAGCTTCACCAGTGACCTAAGGACTCCCTCCTCAGCCCCACACCTTAGAGGCCTCATCACTTCCCACATCATCACTCTAAGGGCCAAGTTTCCAACACATGCTATGTTGTAGGAACACCCTCAAACCATATCCTAACCACAGCATACAGGGTATGGCTTGGCCTGGTAAACTATTTCTACCTCCAATAATGAAAAGGATGTAATGGTTAATTTGAATTGTCAAATGTCAGATGCTGATGATTAAGAGGCTTCTGGGTGTGCCAATGAGGGCCTGTCTAGGAATGATTGAAATATAGGATAATGACCTGAAGTGGAGACCCTCCCTAAGCCTGGGCAGCAACACTCATAGGATGGAATAAAAGTTGGAAGAACAAGGAAGCAGATGCAGATGCAAGCTCAGCTCTTCTTGAACAAGTAGGTACTTGATTGCTGCTTCAGTCCTCTGAGGATATCAGACTCCAGCTTCTTCACTCTTCTGAAGTGGACTCTGCCAGTGATTCTCCAGAGAGTTTCCAGAAGCCTTGGTCTCAGACTAGGGTAGTACTCTTGATCCTTCTTGTTCTGGGGCTTCTGCCTCTTGGATTGCGGAGCTACTGGTTCTTCCAGCTCTCCAGCTGCAGACGTTCTGCCACTCTTGTTGGGGACTAGATGAAATGTCCATCATAATATCCAAATCAGAATCACTCAAGGCTCCACTGAATAAAACGTTATCTCTGAGGGTGAATAGAATTTTCTTCAACTACAAGAGTGCTAAGGTGAGAATATTAACAGGACGAATTCTGATTTGCAATTCAATTTAATGTCTCTTTTTCCCTCACCCTTAAATATTGATTATAGATTTGTTTTCATTAAATTTTCTCAATTTCCTTATAAATCCAACTTAGAGCCAATATAACCATAGTAGTATATTAGGGCTGAGGATGTAAAGATTAACATAAGATTTGCATTAAGATTGGAAGGATGGATATACAGAAATTCTATGTCTTTTTTATCTAGGAAAATTAATTTTCCTTTATGTGAGGTTATTATAATGGAGAAATGAAGTTGTTCAGAGTTGCAGGTTAGTATCTCTCAAGTATTCAAATAAACGTTCTAAATTGAGATAGTTGATTGGAAATCATAATTGAATTTGAACTGTAGTATTAGCTAATGACAAAGTTTATGATGCAGATATATAGTGATCCATTAAAAATATTTGCATTGTAAAAGATCAAAAACATAAAGGCTTACTAAAAAATGTTCATTCAAAGCATATGTTTTCAATCTTGTGAACTTTTTGTAGAGAAGTGCATGCTATTTGTGTTTCTTTACGGAGTTTAATATAGTTCAACAGCATTTTGAAACAAATGTTTCACAAAAGAAATCTGTTGCTACCATATCTAAATTATCTCATTAAAAAATGTTTAAATTCACTGACTAGTCTTTTTCTTCTGAGGCAAGGTGGTGACTAAGGACATCCTTCTTCATATTTTTCATAAGCCAAGTAGGGGAAAATGACATTCACTTTTTTGGATGGATATGAAGGATAAATTATTTAATAAGCATGAAGCAGTTATTTCAATTTTGCAAAAAATGCAGTATTTTTCGGCTATAGTAAGTACTTAATAAAAGATAGTCATTGTTGTCATTATTTTATTTTCTCATGACTAATCTCTATCCTCTAAAATTGATTTTGTTCAGTTTCAGGCAATGAGATGCATTTTTATTGAATCACATTTAGACCTCTGACTTGTAGGACATTTTTTTGTGTGAGTATGTGTGTGTTTGTGTGTGGGTGTTTGTGCAGGTGTGCATATGTTTTAAATAAGAGATGGAAATATTGATGAATTTAATTAAACCAATGATCAGTTTCTACAGAAAACAGTAGGTTGGATTTAGAATACGCACTTTCTATTTCAAACAATAAAGTTATAAAGTTAGGTGAACAAGAAATCGTGAGAACAACGGTAAATTTTGAAGTAGAGACAAGAAACTATAAATAGAGAATGGGCCAGCGTGGAAGATCCAAAGTAATGGGAAGGTGTCAAAAGTTTAGGACAAATGTATTTATATAATGCAAAAATAGGTGAAAATATACCTTTGGTTGAGTTCCCTAAGAAACAAATGCTGATATGGAATTTAAGGGAGTGCCTGTGACTCACATCTACAGGGAGTGAAAGAAGGACTGGGAAGGGGGAGAATGGATCTGTGATGCACCTGCAGGGAAAGCTGGAGTCATTTCCACAGCTGAAAGGACTCTGGAGATCTGTCTTCCATTAAGACAGGCAGACCACCTACCACTGACCAGTCACTGAACACAGACAGCCCATCAGGGGGCGCTATAGCCTTGGAGAAGGAAATTCTCTTCCACTTAGTGCAAGTTTAGGAGAGACACCAACACAGCTCCTGAGGAGTGAGTACCTAAGATTTGAAGAGGAGATGGGTGCACATATAACACAGCATTTACTACACTATTAAGCCAAAACTTGAGGCATAATTTCATTTGCATGCAGTTTCAGAGAAAGAAGAACTGCAGCAAGATGTCCAAGAGTTAGGAGACAATATGAAGCTATCACCAAAATATCATTGCCAGGTTTCCTTGAGAAAGTAAAAATTGAGCAGATAATCTGGAAATGGCTCCCCTTTTGATTAAAGAATCACACAATAATATCAGTATTATGAGTGGAACTTGTCAATGAAGATGTATTAATTAAACTGCTTTGAATTATATTTCTTGTGTGCACAGCTGTTTCCAATTACATGATTATAGCTTACAAAGCCAACAATTGAAATCATGTTTTTTGCCATCCATGGGAGAAAGCAACATACTGCATAACTATAGAAATAAGCCCCTCATTCTGTAAGAGCATGCAAAGCAGAAGAAGGACTGCAGGCTCCAATCACTGAGGGAGTCCCTGCAGAAATGTGCCCTCTGGCAGAAGGCTTATTCTAAATGATGTGACTTCTCGCTAAGGTGATAGCTACATTCACAGGGGGTCAGCTGCAAAAGCATTCACTTAGGGATAGTTAACATAGAAACACATTTCCTCATTGCATTGGCCCACGTCTTTCAAATAAGTTATACCAAAATCACTAGCGATGCATAAACAGAGGTCAGAGCAGCTCCATTACTCAGGCTTTTGGTCACTCTTTCATATCTATGAACTTTGAGCTGAGGGCAATAACTCATGTCTTTACAGCCGAATTGTTTAGCCCTCAGGCTCTGCTCAGGCAGATTTGAGTTTGGATCTCGGTTTCCCCACTTTGCACTGAGTTTCAGCAATTTGTTTAAGAAAAGAAGATAAAATGTATCAAAAAGGTTCACTGTGATGCTGTTTTAGATAAATGACTTAGGAGACATGGTTTCAGCCTATTAATATAAATTAATAATGATGAATAATTAATAATGATTAATAATTATGATTAATAATGATAAAGTGCCATTTATTGAACATGTTCCATGTGCCAAAACTGTCCTATTTCTCTGCATTGCCTGTAAGAATCCTCAAGTCAACTTTATGTAGCCAATATTATTATTGTTGTTACCATTACAGATGAAGAACTAAGGCTTCAAGCGATGATGTAAATTGACCAAGATGACTCTGATAGTCAATGGCAGAGTTAGGATTATTAGCTAGTGACACTTGATAATAAATGGCAGCAATGACAAGCAATAAGTGTTAGGTGTTGTCACTAGTTCTAGAATTACTAATATGACTTCTTCCATTACCCTCATCATTATGTACTATATGTTCATTATGCACTAATAATGCTCCATTATTTTGCACTAATGTCCTAGTAAAGAGTATAATCAGGTTGTAGAATTATTTTATTACATCTCGTTCTGATTGAAACCTTGGTCTTTATAGCGACTGGTAGATGAAAATCATTTCTACTTTTTGGTTCTTTCAGTTCAAAATTACTTTCATATTTGCCACCTAATTCGCACTGTACCTATTCTTCAGTGTATTACTTACAGCAAGTATGACTCTGTCGACTGAAGATATGAAAAGACTGAAGCAGAATGACAGGAAAGGAGACAGGCAGGATGTCAAAATTGGGAGTAGAAGGACAGAATTAGAACACTGATAGATTTTGTCAATACACTTTGTTAAAGAAAAAAACAAATATCCACAAACTTGAGTTTTATTTTTTCTTAATCATATGGGTAGATTATCATCCCATATGGACAATATATTCTGGATGGTGTAATATAAAATAGAGTATTCGTAGTAAACATTTCACTTCGAGGGCTGGGCCTTCTACCTCAGCATTAAGTTGTCAAGCACTGGAGTAGATGAAATTCAGAAATAAAGAGAATTCCAGGTGATTGACAATGTATAGTTATCAAAGAAAGCCATCTGAAATATGTGATCCAGGCTGAGTCATGCGACCTGCCACTTCAGAAAGTATGTACTGACTTGCCCTTTGGCTCTTCTCACACCAGTGACTCTAGATGATGGGTTGCAATGTGGAGAACAACAGGAAATCACTTTTTAGCCAAGATTAGAGATTCTCTCAAAATGGGATTATAAATTACTTGTGACATTCCATCCAACCAAGTTATTACAGTTTAGTTCAAAAGTTGATTTGCTGAACCGGATTAAGGTATGGTTATAAAACAGTTTCCTTTTAAGACATAAGGAAATAAAATGAATATGAAAAGCAGTTGTAGGAGGTAAATTCAATATTACAGATAGAGATCCATATCTGGAATTTTGGTTTCCCATTTTGATTTTGGAGCTCCATTTCTTACATTATATTGATCACAGAGTGTTTGGTTTGGATCTGGAATATCCTGGAAGGGCTCATGTGTTGAAGAATCAGCCCCCAGCTGGTGGGGCTATGAGAAGTAGAGTGAATTTTAGGAAGTGAAGCCTAGTTGGAGGAAGTACATCATTTCAGACACATCCTTGAAGCGTCCCTGGCCCCCTCTTCCCTCTCTCTCTCTGCTCCTCTCTCTTTTAGGCTACCATGAGCTGAACATGTTTGCTCGGCCATATTCCGCCTGACATGATGCTCTGCATCACCACAGTTCCAGAATCAATGGAACCAAGTGAACATGGACTGAATCCTCTGAAATTGTGAGTCAAAATAAATCTTCCTTTCAGTGGCTTTTTCTCAGGTATTTTGTCACAGCAATGGAAAGCTGATTAACAAATTGCTTCAGTCATCTACAATTTTTTTTAATTTAAATTGAAGACTCTAAATTTATTAGTTAATGTGTGGGTTTTTCTGAAAGTGAATTCCAGACATTTGAAAAGCATACATTTTCAATGCCCCCAGAATCCTTTGAAGGAGTGATTTAGTCTCAGTTTCCTAAACCTCAGTCATTCACACCCTAATTCATGATTTTCACACATCTACCTATACTCTTTCACTTAGTTTTTCTTTACATTGGTTCATAATTATACTTCTATTTCTGCAAAATTGAAACAATGTTAAAAGAATTATACAGAAATGGATGCACTATGTTTCATTTGAGTTTTCTCAGAAATTAGCCAGCATGGTTATCAATATGGCTTTAATTATTATTATCATCATTATTATTAATATTAGGTACAGAGCATTCTTATGGCTATTTTAACTTGTGATATCTCTTGCTGACATCACTCCTTCACATGCTGTAAGTCAAATCACTAAATTTTTGAAAGTGCTGTCATCGAAGGTTGTATTTCAATTAGTGTTAATTTAGAAAAACAAAGTACAAATCTGGAGAGACCCTATCATTAAACCTGAGTGGGGCCACATAATACATAGTTGGGAATTAAGAAATTCTTCATCCAATCTACTTTGGGAAAATCTAGGGCAGAATTCAGGGACCTTATTCAGGAAAACAGAAGAACACATCTATTATCAGAGAAAGTCAGCACCTATTTTAGCAAATGCTACTTGAATTAATTTTTCTTACCTCTATCTTTTGCAAAGTCCGTGGGCTAAGATTTATTTTTCAAATAGTAGGAGGTCATTATATAAAAATGACCTCTAAATGCAAGAATAGCAACATAGTTAAAAAGTTCAGGGTTTGGACAGTCAGCATTAATGTAGACTGGGGAAGTAATTTGGCAGTCTTTCCCTCTTCCCCTAGGTAGCTTGATGAATGACCATTTCCTTTATTCTGTGTTCAGAAGTTTTATGGGCCATGGAGAGTGCAAGTTCAGAATTATTTGTGCCTGAAATCCAGGCATATTTTAATGAAGGTAGTGAGATAACCTGAATAAAGCATCTCCAAATAACCCAAATGCTACATATCAGAAAAATTTTGATAGTGTTTGCAAATGAATGAGGGGGAGAATTACCTTTCTGTCTTCAAAGTGAGGTCAATAGTGCTAGCTAGCACTGAAAATTATTTACGAAGTTGGTATTCATTCAGACAGAGCTCACTTCAATTAAAGTGAGGAACATGCATGATTGCTTCACTAGAGCTTTTTTAATTCAGAGAAATTCCTAGATATTTATAAGGATCATTGATACAGTAAGATTATCACTAATTTGTATAAATGAATAAAAGTTTCATTTCAGCCTTTTGGCAGAAACACATAGTTGAGAAGGGCAAAGTAGAAGGATCTCAAGCCTGATATCTGATCTTAAGTTTTCTAAATATAATATTCTATATAATCATAAATAATTTTTATTTAAAAATGTATCTTTCTTTGTTAGACCACATATACCAAAAAAAGAATCACTGCTTCAATAGTGTGATTTATTTTTTGAACCAAGGATTAAACAGGGGCACTTAGCCACTGAGCAACATTCCCAGACCTTTTTAATATAAATGCATATATATATATATATATATATTTAAACATTTTTAAAATATATAGATATATATATTTGAGACAGAGTCTAAGTTTCTTAGGACTTTTCTGAAGTGCTGAGGTTGGCTTTGAACTTGTGATCCTCCAGTCTCAGCCTCCTTAGCCACTGGGATTATTGGCATGCTCCATGACACCAGGCAATACTGTAATCTTAACTTCACTTTTATTCACGACTTTCCAGTAAAAGTTGATACCTCGATCTTTACTCCTTAAATTTGTCTTTTGAAACTTACATATTTATTTTGTGTCACCTATCATTCTTGCTTCTTTCCAACTTCTGTATTCAAAAAGGTATATGTTGTTTTCAAAATTCATCACAGTTTTGATTACTCTTACCTTTTTCTCCTAAGTTTCCCTTTAATTCACACACTTCAATTTTGCTATTATTTCCTCCCAAGTTTCTACCCAAATAATTTTCAAAACATTTCATGCACAGTTCTCCCTTCTTCAAAGAGCAACGTTGATATTTCTAATGTAATTGATCTGATTTAGTGATGTATCTGAAAACCTTCTAGAATGTCACTCTAAACACTCAGTTCCCAAGACTGTCATTTTAGACCTTTCTGAGTTGTCCAGGGCTTTGTTCTGCAGTCACTTACCACTCTTAATGTTTCACTTTTTATTCTAGTCTTACCAAACTTTTGTTCTTTTCATTGAATTTTCTTAGCCAATCAACCAAATCCAATTGCTCATTTGCCATTCACTCATTTGTCTGCTCAAAAGTCGCTTATCCTTTGACCCCATGAGTTCCCACTCTCCTCCCTGACAGGCCAGAGACTGCTAATGTGCCTTTCCCTGTGTTCTCAACATATGCCTCCCAGCATGATGCAGACATTCCTCCCAGTGTGTTGAACAGCCCATTTTTGTAACTAGCTTCCCAGCTACAGAAGTCCTTCCTTGAGGGCAAGCTGTGCCAGTGCATCATTGTAAACTAAAGCTTTACCACAGGTTCTGGACATAGAAGTGGTTCAATAAATATTTGTGGAAGGAAAAAAAATGAGTTTTTCTATAGGGGACCATTAAAGGGAGTGAGATTGATACCAATCTCTCTTCTCTCTCCTCCCTACCCCTCCCATCTCATCCCTCCTCCTCTCTGATGCTATTTAGAATCACACTCGATTGTGTATACATTGTTCTATCTCCTTTTACATAATAGCAGTCATATTGATGAACTATCTCCAAGGCATTTTGGAAATGCAGATGGAATTATAGGAGGATAGGAGAAGGAAGAAGTATATGGACACTTGCAGGGGAAGGCACCATGCACAGAGGACTTCTCATGGATAAGGCAGGCAACCTACCAAGTATCCCACCTGCATCTCTTACTACATCCTGGGAGCAGCAGCTCACAAGAGGTACATTGTCATTCCCATTGTACAGGGAAGGACACTGGGACATAGTAAGAGGCACAAGCAGGAATCAAACCTGAGGCCATCGACCTGCTTTCCAACTGCACACTCTAGGAAGCCATAGGCCTCCCTCCTCTATACATTAGACCACTGCTCTGGTCATCAGATGTGTACAGAGCTCCTGAATGAAGCCTTTTGCTCCTCTAGACCATTAAACCAAAACCCAGATCCTCTAGACCATTAAACCAAATCCCAGATCCTCTAGACCATTAAACCAAAACCCAGACTCAGAGATACTCTGGTAAATGTCTATTAATGCTGGAAAGAATTAAAACAAGTCTTCTTTTTCCTATCCATATACACTTCTCACTTTATATCACTATTTCTTTCCCATGATCCTTCTGCCCTGCAGTTGGACAGTGATGTGGAAATAGAGGAAAGCTTTTTGTGCAGAGGAACATCCCAACCCTGCCTAAGGCTGGAGAACATGTTAGAATGCAAACATTCTAACGTATCCATGAAGTCCTTGCTTTATCATGGGACTTTCTCTTGGGCACAAGTTTCCTGCTTCATTTCACACTGTTTTCCAAGAATCTCCAATCAACTCTCTCTGTCATCATCCATAATGTTGTTAGTGTTCAGAGATGAAAAAAAACCAAAAACTGTTGATGCCCCTAATACCCTCCCTCTCCAAGAGCTGCACAGATGTAAGGATCTGTAATTGCTTTGTCAGATATGTGGGGGACAAGGCTCACCCATTCACTTATCATGGGTGCCCTTTCTGGTGTATTTGAATTTTGCCCTGTGTTCTTCAGAGACCTGCTCAGACCAGTGCTATCACGCTACAAGTGTGTGATGAATACCAAATATTCATTTAACGAATGTATGAATCTGTGTCAATCTCTATTTAAAAAGGGACCAATTTGTCACCCGTCAGGTTTCTCAACTGGTCTTACCTCTTGGTTCCTCGTGTTTACTTATCTGTCTCTAGGATGAGTATCTCTTTTCCTCATGAGTTTAGTTGTTCCTACTGATATTTTGAGATTCAACCCAGACATCCCCTGCTTCGTGACTGAGTGCCTATGCCTTTTTCTGTGACAACTGTGTCTTCCCTGAGCTAAAATAACTCATTTACTCATTTGTCTATAGTGTCTCCAAAATTAACCTCTACTTTTCAAAAGCAGGTTCTGTATCCTCTCTGTCTCTAGTACCTGGAACCAAGCCTTGAATCAATGCATTTTGTTGAAGAAAAAAATAAGTATTCTAAAATTTCACTCAACACAAGATAAACACATCAATTCAGTCACTCGATGCCTGACAGTTTGAACACGCTATTCATGACATATAATTATTTGCCATCCATTCAGGCCCTAAGTTATGCTACATGAACAAATTTTGTTTATCTTTTGAAATTTGGAACATTTACCCACGTTCCTTCCCAAACTGGTGTGGACGGGTGGTGCGTGCCTGTTGTCCCAGCTTTTTGGGAGACTAAGGCAGATGGATCACTTGATCTTACAGTTGGAGACCAGACTGCATCACACAGTGAGCCCCCACCTCAAAAATAAATAAACAACTAAAGACAAAAAAAAAAAGAAACTGGTGCTTTGTTCCAAATAGAGAAAAAGAGGGTCAGTATTCTCTCCTTCTTTCTTTCTCTTTCTTCCTCCTCCTTTTTCTTCTTCTAATTTGGCACTGCACAGGGGTTGATAGTGCAAGGATTCGAAAGATGCCCTTCGTTTTGCTATTGCTTAGGAACTGTCACCGAAACTCTGAAACCCTCGATTTCTTCATCCCTGAAATGGAAATAAGGATACCTTATCCTCATAGTGTAAGGTCTCCACTTATTAGTTAGTAATCATATTTTGACTTCCTGGGAAATACTCAAAAATATAATCTCTGCTAATACTGTGTAGAAGTCCTCCAATATCTGTCTGTGGGTCTATCTTACAGTTTCTAGATAACTCTGATTAATTCCAATTACTAGTGGCGTAACCATGTGCTGCTCTATCTTTATTTATAATGTTCCCTGTGTACATGTTTCTACTTTGCCAAATAAGCCTCTGCATTGAAATGCAAAAGTTACTTCTTCAATTTAAAGTAACCTTAATTGACTCACTTATCTAAGTACAAATGGAAGGCATTTAATAACACTGGATTACAGTGTCATAAAATTATGTTTTCAAATACAGTAGTCTCTCTGAATTATCAATGGGTTTTGAAAAAGAAAAGGACAAAAAAAATAACACAAAACAAAACATCAGGTTTCTCTCTATTGGCTTAGACTCACTGAGGGTCTATATACAGTGTCTCCTCTGCTGATTCTGATGATTAGTCTGCTGTTTCTTAGCAGACTTTGTGACCTAGCAACTGCTTTTTGTACCAGAGTCCTTCGCCACCTTGACTACAGCCAATTGGACCCAGGAAGACCTCTCACTCAAAGGAATTGTCTTACAGGCTTATCAGTGATTTGTCTCTTGAATATACTGGCTAGTCGTCTATACTGGCTAGTAGCAGGATCTGGTCAGAAATAGCCCAACTCTCCTATTTAAGGGCTGTGTTATTACTCAATCACTCTTAGGAGCAGACAGACTTCAAAATGTACTATTTCTTCTTTTCTGAAGTAAAGATAACAGTGGAACTCAATGCACAGTCTTCTAAACCTTAAGATGATGTATAGAGAATGCCTAGATTTGGGGAACTTCTCATCATAACTGGAGTGGTTGACGTCTGGCTAAACTAATGTCCTTAAGGGGTATTGAATAGTTCCTGGCACCTATCATGCTCCAGGGGGCTGAATTTTACATCGCTTTCATTATTTTGCTTGACTCTCAGTCTTGTGCTTTCTTCAACATCCTGCAACACCCACAGGAGGTTTCTTTCGACACCCTACAATTTCTTTCATTTCCTACAGCATCCTTTTTCAAAATGTGCACATGTTCACACGTTGCTCGAAAAAGAGTTCCCTGAACCTCTTCTGCGTATAAGAAGATGCTGAAATTCGGTCTAGAATGCCCTTCTTTGTCCTGAAACTGCCCACCTCTCCTCAACACATGCCGTTCCTTTCAGATGTCAACTTTGCCTCTTGACTTGGGCTCACTCCTGGCTGTTAATGGACAGCCCTCATAGGAGCTCCCCTGTCCTCCAGAACAGGCTCTTGGGCCTGAGATTATCACAATCTATTGGCATAAAGTGTTTTTGTGAACACACACACAGGCTCTGCCCTGCTTGGGACCCTGTGACAAGTGAAGGGACGTTGAAAGCAGCCTGGGGTATTGGGCAACGCTCTTTGACATGAGACTGGATCTAATTAGCTCAATAAGAAGGCATATGCTCTACCATTTATCTGCTGGAACAGGTTGCATTTTATGATTAATTGGAACCAAGAAGAGCACTGGTTTTTTTCAATCAGCCCAATTGGTCATGGTAACCCAGACCATGTCCTTACTAACATGTGGATTCCTTAATGTCTGTAATCACATTCTTCTTAAAATTTATTCATTTTATATCAATTTATTCAACCATTCAGCAAGTATTTATTAAAGAATGACTTTGTGACTGACACTCTTTTAGATCCTGTATCCTTGTGTTTTGTCCCTGACCTGGTGGATAATATAAATACACTGCAGCTTCTACAAATAGCTGACTATAAATATGTTTTCATGAACAAGGGACTGAATGGATGTGAATAACCAGCATTTCAGACAAACTTATCTTCTTTCTTCAAACTGTTTTTATCAACACTACTAAAGCTTTGATTTCTAAGTCCCCTACCCATGATATTAGATGATAGTAATAAATGATGCTAGCTCATAGAAGCTACAGGTTATAAATAAGTATGTTTATAGTGTACATCGATCCATGCATCCATATTCAATATTTATGGGCAGCTACTATGTTTCTGGATTGAGGGTAGACTTTGGGGATATACAGATTAATTTAGGGTCCCAACTCTATAAAATTCCAAGTTTTGCATTTCAAAGTAAACAAACAATCTAGTTCTTTAAGAAATGAACTTAAGTTTTAGTAAGCAATGTTAATAAGAAATTACAGAAGTAGTAATTTATAGGACTCTAACTTCTATCATCTCTGAGCTGAGTTTCAAAATAAAAAAAATTCACCCTAGGATTATGGAGGTTGGGAACGTACAGGAACGAAGAGAGTTAAAAAGTAGACAACAATAAAAAAAAAGTGTTTAGTAACAAAATCATGTTTTATGAGGCCAAATAGCTGTGTTGACATTGGAGGATTTTGCATGGGGAAGACAGGAATTTGAAGAGAGTCTAAAAATCTCAAATATCTGAGGTATCTTATCAGATAGAAATAGAGACAGATTGGTATCATTGGTGGGGAGTAATGGGAAGAAGTGAATCAGATAAGTTATGCCTCATCAGAAGAAAATAGTCCTTAACCTGAATAAGTCATGTGTTTCAAGAACAGCTTAAATCTGTCGCTTTCTGTTTAATCCACTGTTTAAAAATGTTGACAGTGTATTCAACAGTTTAAAATGTATAAGCCAAATTAAGCATATCTTGATCTAGAGGTGTCTGATTTTTAACTCAAAGATGAAGTTTTGGGCAATTTTTTTCCTAAAAGGTGCTTTTGGAGTAGAGGTTGGGTAGGGTGGGTGGGGAGATGAGGATCATGTTTGCATTTTCAATGTAATTCTTACATGGCAAAAAGAATTGCTCATAATGTGGCCCTGTAAAAATTCATATCCGAAGCCCTTAAAATGTGAGTTAAAAATGCCTCCCCTTAAATTTTTCGAATCAAAGTAACTTGAGCATGCACTGGAGAAACAGGCTCTTGTGAGCGAGAGATGTTCAAGGACAAAGATCTTGACAGTCTATCTTCAGAAGAGAAGATGTTTGTGCTGCATTATTCAACAGTGTGAAGGAATATTTTTTTTCTTTTTTGTCTGTATATGTGCTCCATAGATTGCTATGCCACTCCTTATGAAAGAAAGGCAGTCTTTGAAATATTAGAGATCCTAAGAGTTGATCTCCTGCATAGTATCATGCCTGGAGATAGGGGATTTGCTTGTAACTTAACAACTCTATGATAATCACGGTTCATGATATCCTGACATACAGACACCTACCCATTAGTGTGTATTGACCAGGAGAGCATGCATTCATAATTCAAGGTAGTGTAAGTTTTCCACATGCTTACTCCAACAATCTCCACGTTCGTATAAAAATACTACTCTCCATTAGCATCAATGACTGTTATGCTTCTTCAAAAAGGAGACTCCATCCTCCCTCTGCAGCCACAAGAGATACCGTAAGAGAGTTTTGATTGGCTAAATAAAGACTAGCACTTGCATTCTCATTACATTAATGTCATTATCAAGTCCCAATTCAGTATCTGTTTTGCTATCTCTAATGGAGTTCTTCTTTTGCCCTACCTCATACTTTCACCCTACCTGTTGATAAAATGATCACCATTGAGAACATAAGGACAAACTCCAAGGTAGGTGAAATATTTCTGGGACTCCTAGAGTCCCAGAATCTTGATAATGGACAGCTGTGGGATGAAGCTTCTCTTCTCATCAGAAGAAATACTAAGAAGTTTAATCTTATTGAACCAAAACTGGATTTAGTTAATGGTGAAGCTGAAGGAGGTTGTTTTCCTGAAGAATATACCACCCAGGAAGTCAGGTGCTGAAGTGCTGAGAAACACTACAAAACCCTGGTGACATCATGTACAAGTTCAATAGGTTTTATTCAGTTAAAGTACAGATAGAACAAATCTTATGGAATGTATCAAGCTCCCTAAAAGTCCTAACCAAATCTAAGTTATAATATAACATGCCAAGTAGAACAAAGTAGGCTCTCTAGTGTCAATCATTTTGACCCAACAGTGTCACTTAAAGACAAAGGCCTAGTGTTGCCTTAAAATGAGAGACCACTAGGATTTAATTTAGGGATAGTGCCAGATGTACAGCAATTTATTTTTGATAAAAAATCACATGGAAGGAATCTCAAAACCCCTTGTTTTTTTTAAGGGGACATAGGGTAGCAAAAGCACACAGTTAAATAGTTAACACTGTACTTGTATTTTGACCTTGATGGTCCTGCGTTTCCTTTTACATGGTAAGTTAATTCCTAACCCAAGAATCAATCTCATGAATGTGAATGCTTGTTCTGCACACAAGGAATGGTGATCTGAAGGATAATACTGAAAAGGCAAAGTTAACTGCCTCAATTCATGCAATACCAATTTAAGTCTTTGCAGACTATTCCTGAATGTCTTTTAAAAAGGTGGGGGCACAGAAAGCATTAGGAATATCTCATACTGTCAGGGGCCATACATATAAACTAAAAATTTAAAGGAAATGTGGACAAGTCATTTTATGCATCCATCTTAGAAATTACATTAAAGATTTTAAAGCTTGCACAATGAGTGAATTATTTTATTGTGTTTTCTTTTTATATATCAAATGTTGTATCTTTGTTTCAGAGGTATGTCCAGACTTAATACATCTTTGACAATGTGACTCACACAAATTACAGGAACAAAATCAAAACTAAACTTTCAATTGTTCATTCATTCAATACTCAGGGATTGCTACCTGCTTTGTTTGAGGACTGTATCTGACACTGGATTTATAGAAGTAAGCAGACATGGCTGAGCCATCAACGAGCCCATGGCCTATTAAAAATGACTAACCAGGCCATTCACATGCTCTGTACCCTGGCCTACTTCTACTTATTTCACAAAGGCTGGATAAAATTTTCTTCTGTTCATTTCTCAAGCAGAAATTTCAGTGAGTACTCAGTAGGTTATATAGAAATGTTAGCTTAAAATAAACCCAGGTGTTCTAGGAGTATACTGGGCATGCTTGCTGTGCAAATGCCTTCTAGCCATGTGACCAATGAAAAATTCTTGCCTTTCTAGTTTCTCCCATCATTTTAGGTTTATAGCTTGTGTTTACTTCACTTTATATTCATTACAGTTTTTACTCCCACTCTATTGCACATACATAACTGTCCTCTGTGCAAGGTAGTCAGTATGCCAGGAACTTTAATGTATCATCTTGAATTTAATATTCAACACAATCCAAATACTGTTATTAGCAGTATATTGCAAATGAAAGATGGGACTTAGGAAAATTGAGTGATTTCTCTACCATTATGCAGGTGTCCAGTGACCCAGCCAGGATGCTGATGTAGAAGGCAGTTGTATTCCCTAATTTTGCTGTTGCCCTCTTCATTATTATTGTGTTTGGCCCTTGATAAAAAAAAAAAAAAAGTTCTCTTCTTTTGGTTATATGCCCAGAAATTGGGTCATTACATAATAATTCTACTTTTATATTTTTGAGACATCTCAATATTAGTTTCCAATAGTGCATGCACTATCTCATTATATATAACAGACAACATCAGAAAAAAACTCAAATATCTGTAGGTAGGTGAATGTGTAAAGAAAATGGGACACACACACACACACACACACAATGGAATAATACTTAGTATTATAAAAAGGAGCAAATCTAGCTATTTGTACCAACAAGATAAAACAAAAGGGTATAATGTTAATTGAAAAAAGCTAGTCACAGAAGGACAAATACTGCATGATTACACTCACATGAGGTATCTAGAATAGTCAAAGTCACAACATCAAAGAAGAAAATGGTGTTTTCCAGGGTCTGGGAAAAGACACAATGGGAAAATATTTTTCAATACAAAATAAGTAAGCTCTAGAGATCTGCTTTTCAACATAGTAGGTATCACTAAAAATACAATATTGGGCACCTTAAAATATGTCAAGGGGATAAATCTTATTGTACGTGTTCTTACACGCACATACAGATATGCACGTACACACACGAAAGAACACAAGGACAACTTGTGGTTGGTAGTAGTGGAGGTGGTATGTTTAGTATGTTAGCGGTGGTGGTGGCATCACAGATGCATACCTATTTCAAACTCATCAAAATGCATACTTTAAATATAAGCAGTTTGGGGGGATCTCAATTATACCTTGAAAAAGTTTTAAAATCAAAGGCATATTCCATTTCTAGCATAACATCATTCAGGAAGCCAAGCATGGGCCTCATTAGGTTCACAAGGTTCCCCAGCCTGTCCCACTAACCCAGGCACCAGGCTGTCTGGGAGCATCCTTGACAGCCCTCTCCATACTGCTCTCAGCAGCAGTCTTTTTTCTCTCTACTTGCTGATGCCACTGTGTAGTAGGATCTGGTAGTTTTATCCATACTTTTCTTTCTCCTTCCATTTTGAACGCACCCCCCCCCCAAAAAAAATTGTTCATGTCTCCCACCTTTATATCCTCACTTCTAAACCTAACATCTGCCTAGAACAAGCATAAAAATATCTGTTGAATGAACAAATAAATTGCTATGTGAGCAAATGAATGCAATACTGTTCATTCTGCCCTGCTGGTTATGATTAAACCATATAATTTTACTGGATTCCGACAAGCTATGTCTAGGAATGAGTGAGCTACCTTGGAAAATATTTCACTTAACTTTTATTGCCATTCATGGAGATGCAATTAATTCCAAAGAGAGAAGTGACAGAGAACAAAGTCTGTGACTAAGGTAACATACCTTGTTCCCATCCATATGTTTTAGAAAATGTTTTGTGGGTAATGGTGAAAAGCATTGCTTCTTAAGCTGGTGATATGCACTACCTGGATTTGCATCATTGAAAAATTATTAATTTCAGAAATTTTAGCATTTATAATTTGAAAAACATTAGTATAATCATTCATAGTTCCTAGATTCTCATTAGCATGTGAAAGAGAAATTAACCACAGCCATCTTGGATTGGTCTATTTATTGCTCATTGTATTTGATGCTGTGTGTGGGAAGTGCTGTTAAGAAGGATGCTGCTGGTTCTAGTCAGGGACCTTAGGAGCACAACCGGGGAGAGCTCTCTCAGACCTGTCATTTTGAGCTAGTACCGGAGTACCAAGTGACCAGGTTCACAGGGTGCTGCTACTGAATGCTCATACCTGTGTACACAGCAGGCCCTTAGTATACATTACTGACTTACTTAACAGTTGACCCAGATTAAGAGTGCAGATTATTCAAGGAGGGTCAAAATCATACCTTGTAAGAATAGGAAATGCAACATTTGAGCTCTGGGATTTCAGTAACGGCCTCTGTGTGACTGTGCCTTCTCTTTTCTCACGCAGCTGTATAATCTCTCTGCAATTGCTTTCAGGGAAATTCATTTACAATTATCTATTCGTTATTATTGGGAGAGCAAAACCCATGTACCTCTTGTTTTTTCTTTATGACCATGTCGTTTTCTCAAATAAACAAACAAGAAAACAACCCAAAAGCACAGAAGGTAGCATCTGGAAGATGTTCTTTGTAGACAGATCACATTGCTGGCGTGTGTGTGGCAGGCTCTATTGTGCATTGCTGGAATGACTTTGGGGAGCACAAGCTCTTTATCCACACAAGTGAGAGCTTTTATTTCCCTGCCTCCCTCAAGGAGAAGATGGTACAATCATAGTTCAGAAAAGCAAATTCAGGGGAAAGAAGGGGAGGGAGAGAGTAGCATGAACAAAGCTCTCATCTGACAAGGGCCCTCCTTCCTTTGTGTCTTCGTCGTCCTTAATAAAACTAGCATGCATCTGGCCAGTGATGCAAACCACCACTGCCTCTGTGTAGATCATCCAGTTCAGAGAACTAGGTGTCTGTGCCTGGAAGAGCTGCCACTGGAACGAAGCCAGTTTTCAACTGCAGCTCATGCCTGATGGAAATATTAAGTCATTGGCATTCAGACGTTCTGGTGATGGGTAACACTTCATTTTATTTTGGAGCATTGATATTGCAAATGCCCACTCTAGATGTAAAACTAGTACATGTGTGGTTAATTTATTTGAAAGACACTGTGGACTATTGATTTTTTCCTCCTTCAAGAAAATGAAAGAACATTCCAGTGTGTCCTTGGGCAATTGAAGTAGCTTACACACACCTCTCTTTCCCTGTCTGTATCAGGTACAGAACTGTAAGATGATAGCATGATTCACTTATTTTGCATTTACATATTGAATGGATAGTATATATCAAATCACAAGTGAAGGATGAGGGTGGAGACGGGCAAGAAAGGAGCAGAAAGAACAGATTGAGTAAAGAGGCAAAGGTAAGGTGTGCAGGTCCCAAGTGGATAAAACATCTAGAGAACGTTCTTAAAATAAAACATGCGTAAATGGTACAAGTGCTAGCTAGTGGGCCAACAGAGAAAGCAGTAAATAACTCAACTTGAGAGACTCAGAGAAAGAAGCACAAGTAAGGCGATCAAGTTATTGATTGGGAGGACACAGAGGAGTGTTCTGCAAAAAGGAGCAAGAGTGCATGCTTTGTAAGAACAGAGCAAGCATTTTCAAAAAGGTGGAAGTAAAAACAGACTTCTGTTGGACCCAGTACCTCCTCATAAAGGAGAGTGATACAAACAAACCTGGGAAGCATTGCAGAACATAACTCTATTTTTTGTGATGCAAATGAAATGTTTAGAAAGAAATGCACCAAAATCTTCACAGTGATTTTCTCTGCATGGTAAGCACATAAGCTCATTTGATTTTATATTTCATATTATTTGGTTCTTTCCAAATTTTATGTCCCGAGCAAGTTGTTTTTTAAGTTGGTTTCATTGTTGTCTCTAAAATATTCATTTTTTCAAATCCATTCAAATACATTTCCTCATTTTTTTCAAATACATTTATTTTTACTAATACAGTAAAACATAAAAGTTTCAATGTGATATTTTGATACAGATAAACACTATAATATTGGAATCAGGCTAACATATCAATCAATCACAAACATTTATTCTTCCTTTATGGTAAAATTTTTCCAAATATTTTTTCTAGATTTTATAAATGTAGAGTATTTTATTATATATCACCACAAGTATGTAGTTAAAATGCTACAATATATTGCATCTATCACAGAGGTAATGGTGCAGATTAAATGGAGCTATGGAGTCATTTCAGTTAATGAGTGCATACCTACTATGTGCCATATGCATGGCTAATTTCAAGGCTTGAAGAGATAAAAGACAGTGTCAGTTCTCTTGAATCTCATTTTTTTAAGAAGAGAAACAGAACACACCTGGATTAAAGAGGGCAATCAATTTATGTGGGGTCATAAATGAGGGTGTCTCTCTTGAGAGCAGTTTCTGGGGAAATGTTCCAGCAGAGGAGACCAGGTCCCAGGTAGCCTTTGAAGGATAGGTGAGAATGGGCAATCTGGAAGAAGACAGCAGCATGTGAAGACACAGGGTGTGAACTGAGGTTGAAGTAAATCATAAGCCATTCTTCATACTAACATAGGATGGAAAGAATGAGCCTCCATTGGAAGGAATACTATGGAATCTTCCAGGGCTAGCTGAAGGGAGTGGCAGATTTCATTTCTGGAATAGCTGGAGAAGTTGCCTTTGGAAAGTTTGAGAGAATAAGAGTTAGTTTACATTGGCAAAGGGTTCCAGATAACTGGAATATTTCTTAAGAGAGAAGGAGAGGGTCAAATTAGTACACAGGTGCCGAAAACCAAAAAGATAAGGACACCAGTCTCAAGGGAAGCTGAATGTACCTGAAACTGGTGGGGTTTTACTTCTGAGTCAGTCAACAGTAGCACTTAGTGACCACTTTCTATTCTTAAGTTTTTAATGCACATTTTTCTTTTAGAAAATCTGTTCATGAGTCAGTGTATTTCTGTTGTGGCAAATGGTAATGATTCAACAGACAAAGGTACAATCTTGGTCTACAGAAGCCAATCAGCAGAATATCACCCCAGACAAAATGTTTCACCCAGAGGAGGTCACATGACATAACTAGGACAAGGTGGACCCTTTATGGAAATGTTTAAGAGCAAAATGTAAGAGGAGCTTGGCTAAAAAGATGCAAGAAGACTGCAGTTGATGGAAGCATCCTTGAACCATATGGGAAATCTTTTCTTTTGAATAAAATTAATGGAGAAAATGGTGAAATTGGATTGTGGGGAACAAGTCAAAGAAAACCAGGAGGATAGGAAGAATAAAATTAGTATGAAAAAACTGTGTAAAATAAGTGAGAGGAAAAGCAAGAAGAAGATGCAAGGTTGACCCAACTTGGCAAGAGTCTGGAACTTGCTGTGTCTGACATCAGCACCTCCTATTGGATTCCTCCATTAAAGTAGTTAACATATTTCTTTAATTCTTCACATATGCCAAACTTGTATTGGGCATAACTTTGGAAATCTCATGTGAAGGGCAAAGGTGGCAAGATGAGAAACAGAGGAAAAGAATAAAGAAAGAGGCAAAGAAAAAGAGCTCAGGCCTGGTGGATGGGAAAAGGGAAGCAGGAACACAGAGTGGAGTCAAGTTACCTTTGATGTGGAAGGAGACCAGGTCACTTCAGAAAGGAGTTCTCTGGAAAAATTGCAGAGTAGAGGATACCTGGCCAAGGACTTTCATGAACAGGCAAGAAGGTTGTATTTTGAGAAGAAAGCTGCTCTCTGTTGGTAGACCCTTTTCTTGACTTTGTGGTTTTCCTATTAGGAATCTTCTATTCTTCTATGAGCTTTCCCTATTATGTCTAGAGAACATTGTCTTCTTATTTTTATCCTGAAAAAAAAACCACTGAAATTTTTCTACATATTTTGACATATTATTTCCAGAAAAGAGCATAGAAAATAGACACTTAATGGAAAAAAAAGAGTGGAGCAGCTATCATATGGTCTACAGATGAGACCATTTCATTTTTATATTATCTACTGCTGCATAATGATTTAGATGGTTAAAATCAATAATGCACATATTTAACATCACAGTTCCTGTGAGTAAGAAATCTGTGTGTGGCTTACCTGGATCTATTGCTTCAGGGTCACTCACCAAAATGCAATCAAGTTATCATCTAGTGCTAAGATGGAATCTGAAAACCCATGTAGGGAGGAATATTCTTGCAAACTAATGTAATCATTGCAGGACTTGTTCCTTGTGGACTGAAGGATTGATGACCTCTCTTCCTTCTTGCCTGACTGCCATTGCCCACACTCAATTCTTTGCAAATTGCACCCATCCATAGAGAAGCTCACAGCACCTCAACTTGACTCTCTCATAGCCACCAAGATCTTGAGAGTTTACAGAGAGAATCTGCTAGCAAGATGTGTGTTATAATCTCATGTAACATAGTCATGGAGGTGATATTCATATCAATTTTGCCATATTTTTTGGTTAGAATCAACTCAAAATCCTCACTACATTTGAATAGGGTAGACCACACAAGGGCATAATAGTGAAGAGAGAAATCATTGGCAGCCCCTTTACAGAGTGCCCCCCAGAGTCTGTAGTCTTTAGTAAGCATAAAATTTCCTCAATTTTATTATAACTGAAAGCTGGAATGTCCCCCAAAGTCTGATATTTTGAAAGATTTGTCCCCAGTACAGTAAGGTTCAAGGGTAGGGCTCTTGGAAGTGTTTGGATGATTAGGGCCCTGACCTCATCAGTGGATAATCCATTGGTAGCTAAATGGACTGTTGGGAGGTGGTGGAAAATACAGGCAGGTGGCGCATGGTTAGAGTGTGTAGGTCACTGGGGGCATACGCTTGGAACTAAATCCTGTCCCTGATCCCTCCCCTCCACCTCTTCTTCCTGGATACCATGAGCTGAACATCTTTACTCTACATGCCCTTTACTCTACCATAAAATTCTACTCCACCTCTGGCCCAAAGCACTGGAGCCAGTCAACAAGGGGCTGAAACCTCTGAAAATATAAAATAAATATTTTTTCCTCTAAGTTGTTTCCTTAATGTACTTGTCACAGTGATGAAAAACTAGCACAAGACTTTTCAGGCATACCTGAATTTGCAAAGTATGCTACAATTAATGTTACAAAACACACACAAAAATAAAATAGGCAAAGGGAGCCAACATCTCAATTTTCACTTTAATAATAACATCAGTATATATTTAGTTTGTATATATTCACATTATCATGAATTATTCTATCAGAAGCATAGAAAGTTGGAAAATAAAACAGGTTTCAAGCAGTTAGAGTGTGTCAGAGATGATGTTCCTCCGGTGTGACTAACCAATTGAGTATGATGTTCATAGTGCTATTCCATTCCACTCAGGTTTATGAAGTCCTTGTATTTAGAGAAGAATTACTCCTAACTGCCACAATCCACACTGGATTCTGGAGTCAGTTTAACACAAGCATTAGTTCCAGTTGTGCAATTCACAAAACCTCTCTAAATCACAGCTATTTCTCTATAGGATGGGAACAATATTACAATATTATCTTCCATCATTTTTGTGTGGATATATTAAGGTAAAGAAAGCACTTAGCATAGAGTTGGGGATCTTGTAAACACTTAAGAAAATTACTTTTTGCTATTGTCTACCTCAACCCATATGTTAGGGTGAAATTCTATCTGCCCGTGAATTCCCTATTATATGCAACATTCATAATCCTCACATGTGATTTGATCCATCTCTAATTTATAAGTGTTAAAAGTGGGGTGCAAAGAATTAAAGTGATAAGTGACATTCAGAATAGTAATACCTCAGAGCCAGAACTGAACTTGGATTCAACTTTATCTGGGTCAGTGTTGTCAAACTTGAGTGTTCATCAGAATCATCAGGAGTACCTGTTAAAACACAGATTGCTACCCCACTCCCAAAGTTTCTGATTCAGTAATTTTGGAGTATGCCCTGAGTGTTTGCATTTGTAACAAGTTTTCATGAGAAGCTGATGCTACGGGTTCAGACACTGCACTTTGAGAAACTGTCATCTAAAACATTCAACGCATAGCATGATGCTCCACCTGTTGAACAAATGTGAAATAGCTTCCATTTTATGTGCTTGTGCTTGAATTACACATGAATGTTTCCTATTGAGGCAATTAGGTGGAGTTATTTTTTTTCCATACATATGAATATTCCAGGCTGGCAGTCTTGAATCACTTGTGTGATTTAATGCTTCTGTAAAGGTGTGTAGTGTAAACTCAGTAAACTCTTATTAAAGATGTGCTGTATTGTTTCTCTATTTCCCCTAAACAAGCAACTATTAAAAAAATCATATGAACCAAAGGTACCTATGATCAATCTTAACTTGCTTATGTAGAGAAATTCAATAGAAATTGAGTCTAGTTTACAGAGAAATTAATTTTTCAGATCTCTCTAGAAAGCAAGCCAGATGTACCTTATTACATTTGGCTTTTACTCAACATGCTGCTGTGAGAATTCCAAGTTTTTCTCTACCACCCAACTGTCACTTCGGGCAGTTCTTTGACATAGACTTACACCCCATGTACATAAAGCACATTCACCTGCTGAATATTCCAAAGCCTCATTTTTCACTACCATTTCTTATTTCGCTGTCAAGCAATGCTTTCCAAAGGCTGTGATCTCTGAAGGAGGAAATCCCCATTTAACATTAAAATGGTATTTTATAGACATCATTCCTAGTTTACAAAAGAGATTTTTTTGTGGGTTTTGTTTTGTTTCTTGATATTATATGTAGAAGTCATCCATCCTGATGACCAATTATCAAGCCAAAAGCTCCTATCAAAGAAATTCTTCCTTGAATTTTGAGTAGTTATAAAACAACCCTTTTTATGAATTAGCTTCCTATACTTTTAAAAGAAACACATAAAGTTTTCCATCTAACACAGATTTATAAATATATGGTTAGGATTTATACCATTCCATTTTTAGTATCTCATGTTGCAGAGAAGGAAAAGGAGAATGGAAATAAAGATTATTTGCATGAAATTGCATTTATATCTGCTTGCTTACCATGGTAGATTCAAGTCCTGTAAATGCTAGGAAAATAGTAGAAGGTCAAGAAATGCATGTTGTAAAAAATGGGAAAGGGATTAATGATTTGAGAATTTGAGATGATCAATTCTCTTCAGACACTTGGGAAAATGTAATGTACCTCTTTATTAGATTTCAAAGGTATTTTTATCATTTCTTTCTTAAAATAGTGTGTGTCAAAGACCACACTGGGTACCAGGGACACAATGGTGAGGAAAGGACATAAGGATTGTGGCCCTCATAGGGCTAACAGTTAAGTGGGAGAGACTTCCATGAATTTGGGCATCACCAAGTACTTTGTCTACATTGAAGTGAGTGTTCCACCTTCAAGTGTGTGGAAACATAGTCACCAAGGTGTGAGACAGTACTTCTGAACAGCCTTCCACAGGAGAGCCAGGGTTAAGTAAACAATGAAGAGAGGGGCAATGATCAAGGCAGATGGAATAAGACCTGCAAAAGTTTCCTGACTGAGTAAGCATGATCTTCGAGAGCTGGTAAAATTTGCCTTTCCATTTGATGCAAACTCAAGTATATCATGACAGAAAATGCAGTGTGGGCAGGTTGTGTTTATTAATGTCATAAATCACATAACCTTAGTTTTCTTTTTTTTCCCATTGTGTCATAGGACACCATTGCCCTGATAGAGGTAGAAGTCAAACCTTGATTAGATGAGAAGATGATGGTGTTGCATGGCTATACCGCTTTAGCTCTTCCATGATTCCTTGTTATTGGTTTAGATAGTGGATTATACAAACATAGAAGGTATATGGAAATTAAAGCCTTAATCTTATACTTTTCCATGGAAAACACTCACATGCAATCTCATGCAAAATGCTCTCTTGGAGGCAGCCTGATTTATTTTCTCAGCTGAGGAGCTAGCATGGAAGCAATCGCTAATAACAGCACATTGGTGAAAGTCCACATGGTGCTTATAATGGTCAGCATGCAGACCTCCAGACCACTGTTATTGACCTGATCAAAGCCATGGGTACCATGGGGAGGCTGTGCTCACACTTTTACTCCATAAATTTAGCAAACCAAGAAGTTTATTACTACCCTGAGACAAGTTGATGATGGAATGGCTGGTTGAGTTAGTGCTGCAGCTTTTTCGATCTATTTCCAATCACTGTTGGAGGAACCAAGGCTATGTAATGTGTCCATTTTTATTCAGTTCAGGTTACTAAGACCATATAATAATGCTCCTGGAATACAGTGTGTTGGGCTTTTAGCACAATCTCAAAGGGCTGATGAGATTGGTCTGTGGAGCAGAGAATGGAACATGAGCATTAACTCAAGATTCTTCCAGAGAGATGTAACTAATCAGTAGGCTTAGAGAAACTGACAGGTGGTTAGATCGTGGTTGAATTTTAGACCCTCCTGTTGTAGGTATTTTTACGTGGAATTTTGGTATAACACAAAGTTGTTAAGGATCTAGTGATAGCCAGCTTTATTTAAGCCAAGTAGTTTTGAAATCAGAAAAATTGCAGTTAGTATCTAAAAATCAGTATATGCAGATCTGATTAGCTAGCTTATAACCTCCAACTTGATTTAAGTACATTAGACTTTGTCTATAAGATAAAAGAAAACAATTTGGACATGAAAATATAAAAAAGTGGCTAAGAATGTGTGTCCTAGATAGTCTTCCTATCTGTGTCTAGATTAAGACTGTGTCATTTACTGACCCTGTGATCCTGGGAAGATATTACCCTGAACTTTGGTTTTTGTACCTATAAAATAAGGTTAATAAGTAACATATATTTTAAAGCAAGGTCATGAAGACAGAATAAAACATTGCATACAAAATGTTTAGTACTATTCCTAACAGTGTCTATCATCTTTAGTAAGAGGATATTTGACTTGATTTGTTGATCCCATGAGCACTACCATAATGCTACAAACCACTGCTATTTGAAAATAGGGAGGAAGAAGAGTCATTCACCAGTGTACTGGGAATGCCTGGCTCATCCACATGAAATAAACTATGCATTCCGTTGTATAGATTTGTCAGCATAAAACAATGAACTTAATGCTACACACTTTGCAAAGGAGCTATTGAAAGATGTTAGGTAGAGGAGATACAACTTCATCTTTAATTGCAGAGAGGCTAATCTGATCCAAGATAAAGGCAGTGAGGATGGGAAGATGTTAAAATGCTAGACTCCTTTGTATTTGTGACTAATTTAATGTTTCAGTAAACATTGTATAAGAAAGCACCTGACAATAAACAACTTAAAAAGAGGAAAGATTTATTTTGGCTCATGATTTTGGTGGTTTCATTCCATGGCTGGCTGATTCCATTGCTTTTAGGTTTGTGGGAGTCAGAACATCACGGTGGGGAGCATTAATGGATCAAAGTTGCTTATGTCAGTACTGCCAGGAATCAAAGAGAGAGGAAGAGGATGTGATCCCAGCATGTGCTTCAAGGGCTCACCTCCAATGATCAGTTCCCAATAGTGCCATCAACTGGGGACCCAACTTTTAACAAATGAATTTTGAGGGATATTTAAGATCCAAACTACATTAATTTGGGGTTTTATCCTTCTGATATCTGACAATCAATTTTCATTTTCCGTCCCTTGCCAATCCCTCTTTATCATTTCAGCCTCTCATATATCCCACTTGTCTTATGAGTATATGGGTATTCTTTACCCATGGTAGAGAAATGCTAAATAGATCTACTGTTGTGACCTCAGTGCAATATTGGTGGGGAAGGGGTGATTTCCAGAGAGAAAGAGAAAGGGAAGCAGGGAAGTTCAGGGTGTGTTCATTAGCTTTTCCTCACTGTGACCAAACTACCCTACAAAAACAATTTGGCTCACAATTTCAGAGACTCAGTGATCTGACTCCATTGCCGTGTGCCCACGGTGAGGCCAAACATCATGGTAGAAGGGACTGGTGGAGGAGTGCTGCTCCACTCCTGGTGGCCAGGAAACAGAGATGGGGAAGGACTGCAGAAAAGATGAACCTTTCTGGGGCACAGCTCCAGTGACCCAATCTTCATCCACAGTTACCACCCTGTGAATCTATTCACACTAGGTTCCACTAGCTTCTTTTCCATATCTCTAGGTTATAGCTCTCACAATCTCATCATTTCACCTCCCCCAGTTCATGCATTAACACAGAAGATTTGTGGGAATACCTCATATGTAAACCACAGCAAAGGGAAAGGGGTGGGAGGAGAAACAGAACAGAGGAAAGGGAAAGGACTAGGACCAAAGGACAGAAGAAGAGGATTGATCTGTGAAGACCTGTATGATAGGATGGTCTTCTTGTGCTCACATTTTTCAATTAGACACTTGGTGGACATTCCTTTCAATCCTGGGATTCTAAAGAAACTAGAGTAACCTACCCTGGGAATTTACATGAATAATATCCTTGAAGACTGGGGTTCAGAATGGAAATATTGGCTGTAAGTAATTCAGCTGGGTTAAAACAGTAACATTAAACAAGATTTATGAAACACAACTCTGATTCTTTTTAAAACTGTGCAGCATTACAACAGTACATTTGAACCACAGTGAACACTTAAAAGATTTTGATATAAAACACTTAACATGGTCTATAAGGGCCAGACTCTGGTTAGCACCAGTATACCAGTCAATCAATTCCCTGCCACCATATTGCCCATTTATTTTCTCAACCTCATGAACATGCTGCCACTGTGGGACCTTAGCCATTGCTGGTCTTTTTGCTAAAGCACTTCTTCTATTCCTATTTCATCTGGAAAGCTTCTCTTCATTTTGCACATCTCACCTTAACTTAAATCAAAGGGGTCTGCAATGGTAGCTCATCTAAGTCAGCCTCCTAAGAATTTATTCTATGAGAATAGTCGGTATTCTAATAGGAGCTACTTCTTTTCTCTTGAACATGTGTTGAGTTAAAATTATACAGTATTTGATTGATTTGGTAGACTCAAGTAGACCATAAAGCATACAGGAGCTCATTCTGGGATTGTTTCTGCTTGTCACTGCTTCCTCTCTGCTACACAGAAAATGGAATATTCCAAATGCTAATACTACTCAATAAAAGAATGAATGAATAAATTGGTATTATGGAATTTAATTTTCTCATCCACTTCCCAAAGCAAGTATTATCTCCATTTATATAGATAAGAAAAGGGGACCCCAGAGAGATTATGTTTACCTGGCTGAGTCAATAGCCTGGGTTTCATTCAGGCATATGACATCATTTATACCAGCTTCTTTTCCATATCTCTATTTCACCTTCCACAAAGATAAAGTGAACTCCACACACAGTATATGCAGAACTCACACAAGCAGTCCTCATCTCAAGGATATTTCCATTATCAAATCCTTGACAATTTACAAAAGCCACATAGGCCAGCAAATGTTGATCAAACTCCACAATGAAGGAAACAAATAAAAAACTAACCTGTGAAGCCCAACAGAGCCAGACTTCTGAGTGCTTGTCGTGTACTCAACTTCTGCTAGAACCTTCGGAAGACAGAGATGAAAAAGATGAGGTCATGTACCAGTTCTAACTAAAGACTTCTAATACTAGGTGATCATGACCATAATACCAGCACATTTTCAATATTCTGGAACTGCCCAGAAAGAAACAATTGGCTGTACCAATTGCTGTGTTTTATTTATTTTTCTCTTTCACACATGGAAAAATATAGTTGGTATCAAAGTCAAAAATGTTACATTTATTTCCATCAGCTCAGATCCATGATGTGGTTTGAAACAGAACATGGTTACTATCAGATTTTCAGGTTATAAGCCAATTTAAGTTGGAGAGAAACTTGTAAGAAAGCAAAATGCATGTACTCTGTTGTTGGATTGTCATGTTTGGGACCTCCAGAGTGACTGCCTTGGATATTCCCTGGTTTCTGCAGGAGTGGCATATACTGATTGTATCAGGAACACAGATCAAAAATACATTAGAAATGTATATAGGACTTCTATGAGATGGCCAGCCCACACCCATGGAGACTCTGCAGGCGAAAGCTGCCTTATTACATAAAGGGTAAAGCGCGGTATCCCCAGAAATAGAGAAATGAAGGTCTGTTTCAGAGGGCACTGAGGAGCTGGCCTGGTCATTCAGTGAATGAGAAAATGAAGGTTCCATTTAGCTGATGCATCAGTCTTCAGAAGCAAAGGTCGGTGGAGATGGAATAGAATGAGAC
Organism: Glaucomys volans; assembly: GCA_020662805.1. NCBI lineage: Eukaryota > Metazoa > Chordata > Mammalia > Rodentia > Sciuridae > Glaucomys > Glaucomys volans. The sequence continues at coordinate 301,991 of JAJEJO010000354.1, read as the reverse complement.
AAGGCAAAGGTACCAGCGGATTCCTCCTGCTATTTCACGAGTGACCTCATTTGACTCTCCTCCCTGCTGCTGACACGTCCTTTCCTTTAAAATTACACGTAGCTCTAAACAAATGGGTCTCTTTAGAGTCACTTAGCAGAACTAATCAGCACACCGGCTTGCTTTCAGAGTGAAGGGCCCATTCCATGGTGGAGAAGGTTGATTACTTTCATATCCGCCATCAGACTTCGGGTCACCTGTAACTCCAGAGGAATTGGTGCTCTGTGCCTTCATTCAAAGCAAGAAATTGTACCCCTGTCACACCGAAATCTCATTCTTCCACCTTAAAACTCATTTCCTTTCATAAAGGACTGTTTTCTTTCCAGACTTTTCACGCACTAGCTAGAAATTGTGTTCAGCCCCCCTGCACATAAAATGTTAAGGCCGTCTGTAATGCTGCTGGGGCGGTGTTTCTCATCGAGGGCGAATTGCTGGGGTGGCGAGAAATCGGCAAGCAAGAAACACATGCTTTAATAAACCTTCATTTGATAATTGAATCTCATTTCCAATCAATGGCAGAATGGAGATACTCAGCTCTCCACCCACAGTAATTAGGGCTCATAAGCTGGCGATGATGGTTCAGGCGTGGGATCGAAAAGGAAAGGCGGCGTAGCATACTGTTCTCACTTCAGTTTGCAAACATTGAATTTTTCCCTATTAAAAGGACATCTCTAAATTAAATCCTCCTCATTTAATACCCATTTGAGAGACTCTCCAATATTTTCTGACATCTAACTCCCCGTAATAACAGTGTATCAGGGGGCAGAGAGGCTAATGGCAAACCTAATTACATAGCTTCACAATGATTTTAGTGGGCTTCAGTTCCCGGGGAGGTTTTAAGCTGTAATCTCATTTTACATCAGTGAATATCCTGAGGGCTTGGAGGTGTTAGTCCCATTTTACAGGTGATGAGACTGAGACTCAAAAGGGCAAGTGACTTGTTTCCCAACTCAAAACATGGTAACTGAGAAACAAGGATTGGAACCAAATCTTCTGGCTTCAAGTCCTTCAGGACCACTAATAGTAAACTGTGGTTTTGAAATAAATTCCCTGAGCTTTATCTATTCTGAGGATATTGTATCTGCCTAAATCCTAGCACTATTAGGGAAGGACGTCTCTGGAGGAGAGCTGTATGTTAATAGCCTTGGTTTCCAACCACATATCCTTTCAAAAAATAGGAAAAGGACAGAATACTGACAGGACCTTCTTCTCTACCAGCTACCTACTAATATTGCAAAAAATATGTCTTTGTTCCTAAAGAGAGCTGGCATTGGCAATTTCATACTTGTAACAAATGTCTAAAGATATTTTTTTTTTCGAAGTGACTTACCATGGTGAAATTTTCAACTACGTTTTGGGCATGAATGCAGATTCATGTCTTAATACTGTTCATCTGTGAGAATCACATGCCAGTATCTGATTAGATTTTTATGAGGCAGTTTCCAAATTAGACCCTGTCCATGCTCCTGAGTATCTAGTTGTGCAAGAATAAGGATAATTTCACATAGGCTTCATGTGCTAGGCTAATTGCTCTAACTCCTTCAAACAGCAATAGAGATCCTCGGCTGCCTGAGTCCTCAGAGCTGAGCTTCGGTCGGCAGGGCCACGGCGCTGCGGATCCTGGTGAGATTGGCTGGGAGCAGAGGCAGTCGCCAGCTCCAGCGGGGAGTTTAGGCCCTTCGGCACCATTTTACAGCTTCCCTGGCAGAGAGTGACCACCTGCCACTGACAGAGCCTCCAGCGAGGAGTTCAGGCCTGCCTGGGCTCTCAAGCCCAGTGTCTCCATCACTGAGCACAATTCTGTGCCCCCACCCCAACTTGGTCTAGTGCCCAGGTCCACACACTGGCCCAGGGTCTAATCACCTATATCTGATTGTTTATCAACACCAGGCTGCCTCTGCCCAGAAGCATTGATCATTCCCAACCTGGAGGTAGTGGGACAGCAGCTTTCTTGGGTCACCACTTGATCAAGCACCTCTCAAACATCGGGTGAGTTACTGGAAATCTGCAGGGACAATTTAAGTCTTTACAGGGAAATTGCAATCCCTCTGATTTGCACTACTAGAGGGGAAGATACACGAGCAGCATGAGAAAACATGGTAAGAAAGTGTCCCAAACAAACCTAAATGATATATCAATGGAACCCGAAGACAGCATGGTAGAAGGAATGACAGAAAGGGAGTTCAGAATGTTCATAATTAAAATGATCCAAGAAGAGAATGTTGTGATGAGAGAGCAGATTCAGGCTATGAATAATCAGCTAATAGAGCAATTGCAGGAAGCAAAAAATCATTTCAATAAAGAGATAGAAGTTCTGAGAAAAAAACAAACAGAAATCCTTGAAGGAAGCAAGGAAATGAAGGAAACAAAAAACCAAGTTAAAAACTCAATAGAAAGCATAATTAACAGAATAGATCACTTGGAAGACAGAACCTCAGACAATGAAGACAAAATATTTAATCTTGAAAACAAAGTTGAACAAACAGAGAAGATGGTTAGGAATCATGAACGAAACCTCCAAGAAATATGGGACATCATGAAAAGACCAAATTTAAGAGTAATTGGGATTGAGGAAGGCGCAGAGATACAAACCAAGGGTACGAATAATCTGTTCAATGAAACAATATCAGAAAATTTCCCAAATATGATGAATGAGATGGAAAAATCAATTACAAGAGGCTTACAGGACACCAAACGCACAGAATTACAACAGATCCATACCAAGGCACATTATAATGAAAATACCTAATATACAAAACAAAGATA